>PJEM01009315.1:0-72693 GCA_004023845.1 Helogale parvula
GGGGGTGGGGCCGCTTTCTTCACCAGACTGGCCTCTCTCTTTCACCCACCGGCCTGGCCCTGTGGCCCCTGGCACATACACCCCCTGTTTCTCTGGACACCGCCCTGGAAGGGCCTTCATGGGAATGAAGCTGAGGGCGAGGGCAGATTTGTGTGATCTATTCCTGAAACGATAACATGCCACTAATGAGCCCTTCGGTTTAGCAGGAATCGAAGCTTCCTGGAGGCTTTCGAGTACAAGCTGCAGTGGAGGACATCACAGTGCTGTCATTGTATTGGGCGATTTAAAGATCCAAGGATCAGGTTTTGTAAATAGGACCGATTGTTCCTCTCTTTGCTCTGGTGCATGTGGCCCATTTTAAAGGGCAGGAGGATGCCTTCATGTTTATATCATGTATGTATCTGGGCCAAATGTCCAAGGGAAGGCATGTTTCTTCCACATTTAACGTTTCACCATAACTCAAATTAAGGAAAAACCGCTGAACGAAAAATAGTCTTAAAAGATGGGCTAAATGATGAAATGTGCCCTTATTTGAAATACCATTTCCTACTGACATTTCCCTTCCGGCTGCCTTGGCATTAATGTAAGAATTATTTATGACTCAGCATTTCCCCACCACAGCTGCCCACAGGACAGAGTATGAACTGAAGAAAAGAAAAAGGACCACGCTGACTCCACCCTTGCAGCATTTGCCCTCCTGGCTGAGAAGAGGCAGTGGCTCTAGGAAGCCCCAGGCTTCCCCGGGGCCACGCTGGGTTCAAATCCTGCCTCTGGAATGTACCAGCTATGTGACCTTGAAGCTATTGTCTGCAACAGGAGTCAGCAAACAATTTTTATAAAGGGCCAGCTCGCGAATATTTTCCGCCTTGCTCTGCATAGAGTCCCCGTCGCAATTACCCAACTGTTAGCACAAAACCAGCTGAACACACTGTATTTGTCCACCAGGGCTGCCGGGATGAAGCCCCACAGACTGTGAGGCCTCAGCATCAGAAATGCATTCTCTCAGGGTTCTGGAGGCCAGAAGTCCAAGGTCAAGGTGCAGGCAGGGCTGGTTTCTTCAGAGGCTTCCCTCCTTGGCTTATAGATGGCCTCCCTCTCCATGTTCATGCAGTGTCTAGTCTCTGCCTGTTGTTGTCTGGGTGCTAATCTCTTTCTCTATCTAAGGACATCATTCATATCGGATTGAGACTCACACTAATCAGTTCATTCTTCCCTCTTTGAAGGCCCCGTCTCCAAAAACAGTCATATTCTCAGGGACTGAGGGCTAAGATTTCAACATACAGATTCTAGGGTGGGTGTGGTTGCGGTGGGGGGGGGGGGCGGAGACACAATTCAGCCCATAACAGAGAGCCTGTACGGTAAGTAGTCTCGCTGTGTTTCAGTGAAACTTTGCAAAACCGGGCTTGTGGCCACATTTCACCTGCAGATCCAGGTTTGGACGTGCCTGGTCTCTCTACCGTCCCCTTCCTTGGGTCCCTGCCTCTCCTCATCATCACTCACATCCTTCCACGCAAAAGCCTCTCCCTAAGGTCACCAATGGCCTCATTCGTCTTGCCCCCAGCAGGGCGGGCTCCACACAGGGAGCCTCTCATCCCTTAGCTCTAGTGAAACCACAGTCCTTCAATTCTCTACATTTCTGGTACCTTCTCCCATTCCCAAACACTAAATAGTCTACGGCCATAAAGCCCAGTGATTTAAGGGGCTCTCTCCCTTTCTTGCTTTATAATTTCTTCCAAAGTGATCTCATCACTTCCAATGTCAATCACCCTCTGTAAGCTGAGGACTTCCAAATACACAGCTCCAGCCCATATGCCTAACCCGTCCTGTGTAGTTCCATAATTTTGTGTGGTGTGTCCTGGCTCTTGACTATTCGCTCTTCTTTAACTACCCTAATTCCCAGGATAAAGTTAGTTCCATCCTGAAGCCACTTCCATGGCTCATCAGCCCTGACCAGCCTCCCTGCCGCCGCGCAGTTCAGGTTGGAACCTTCTTGCTTCTGTTCCCCGAGCACACTGTATGTTTCTCCCTCGTTTATAATCACAAATGTGTGTGTTTGACCGAGGTCTGCCTACTTTGGAGGGCAATAACCCAAGAGAAGTGAGGATACTGTCTTTTGTTTTCTTTGTATCTGAGCCCTGAGCCCAGAGCCCGGCACAGTCTGGAGCCTTAATCAACACACATGAGGCGCTTGAAGAACTTGAAAATAATTAAATTCTCTAACGTACTGAGAGTGAGTTGACCTCAGTTCAGAATATTTTGTATTAGGCTGTGCTTGGTGAGTTTACCTTTTTAAAAGTTTATTTTATTTATTTTGAAAGAGAGAGAGTGTGAGTAGGGGAGAAGCAGAGAGAGAGAGAGAGAGGGAGAGAGAATCCCAAGCAGGCTCAACGCTGTCAGCACAGCCTGTCTCTCAAACTTCGAGATGGTGACCTGAGCTGAGAAGAGTCGGACACTTAACCAACTGTGCCACCCAGGCCCCCCTTGGCTTTGTCTTTAGTGCCTGTCTCCCCAACCAGAACGTGACCCCCCAGCAGACGATTCATTGGGCTGACTCACTGCTGTGCCCCCAAGCCTGACACAGTCCCTGTCCCATCTGTAGGCACATGAGAAGTACTTGTTAAACAAATGAGGAGGCTTTGCTAATGCCAGCACAGTGTCAGTCCCTGTCTATAGGCCGTAATTTAACACAAGTGTTAGCAACATCATTTTACGGGTGAAAAAACTGAGGAATAATGAGATGAAGTACGTTACTTAAGGTCACACCGTTAGTGAGTAGTGGGCTTGGAATTTGAACCTAGATTGTCTGCCTCCAGGGTTCTGGCCCTTCTTTTATACACAAAACTAAAGAAATACAGAGAGTCTGGTATGGTCTTTCTTCAAACGATCTCAACTTTCCACACAGGCAGAATTTAGGAAAATAGAAGGAGTAGAAATGGAAAACCTTCCTGAGGGTCACATCTCAAACTAACCAAGCAGAGGGGCACCTGGGTGGCTCTGTCGGTTAAATGTCCGACTCGGCTTTGGCTCAGGTTGTGATCTCAGGGTTTGTGAGTTCCAGCCTCATATCAGGCTCTGTGTTGATGGTGCAGAGCCTGCTTGGGATTCTGTCTCTCCTTCTCTCTGCCCTTCCCCCACTTATTCTCTCTCTCTCTCTCTCAAAATAAATAAATAAACTTTAAAAAGAAAGACAAAGCCAGGAAAGGGTATAGAGATTGAGAGTGAGGGGCAGGAAGGGAGCATGTAAGCTGTGGGGATCAAGGAAAGCCTTCCCTGGTGAGCTGAATGGACGTAGCTAAAAAGTAGACACCAGAATGAAACAAGGGCCACACGTGTTCATTCTTCTCCCGTTTTGCTTCCCTGAAGGCAGAGTCCCCACTCCACCTGGTCACCAGGGAGCATGCCTCCCTCCACTCATTTCCGTCTGGGTGCGAGTGGTGCCGACAGAACTAGGAGATGGGACTGAGGGGGCACTGGGCTGCTCTAGGCACAGAGTGTTCCCCCCAGCTGCAAGTTAAAGGTCACGGTCTTGGGTTTGGTTTCCACATTCCAGAAGAGCTGATAGGCAAACCAAAGTAGGCACGGTGAAATGCTTCTGTGTAATGGAACTTCTGCCTGGAGAACAATAGGTGAAAATCAAACCACAAGAAATTCCACGTCTCTTTCAGTGGGTTCGAGGGAGGAGCGGGCAGGTTCGTTTTTGCCTTTGCCTGTCTCTGAACAGAAAACCAAATGAGTCAAAAGGCAGCTGGAATGGAATAACTTGAACCTTAAGAACCGGAAGACTGCCTGGTAACCGTCAAGGATTCCTGGGGCCCCAGGGATCTAAGCAGAGTCGGCTCTGCCCTGTGTGGTGGTCTGTCTTTCCACACTGCCTACTCCCACAGGAGCGGGAGTACCTTGGCTGAGTCCCTTGGCCATGTTACCACACCAGCATGTTGGACTTGCAGAACATTTGAAAGACTTCCCATCTTTGTACTCAATAATTTCTCTCCAGAAGGCTCCATACACTTGCTCCTGTCTGGTCAGTGGAGGCAATGAGAGACCAAGAACCCTGTCTTCCAAGAACATAGATATACTTTGTAGCCTTAATGAATTCGAATAAAAGGACTACCTTCCCATCTCCAAAGTCCCTTTCTAGCCAGATAGCTTGTAGCCATGAGGAAGTGAATCCTTAATACGTCAGAGACAAATTTGCCCTCTAGAGGGACCAAAATTGTCAACCTGTAAATAAAACATTTCAGTCAGATAAACAGCTGGACCACAGAAGCAGCTGAGAAATTAGAGAAGGTATTGACACATTAAGACTGAGGAAGCCGAGGGGCACTTGGGTGGCTCAGTCAGTTGAGTGTCTGACCAGCTCAGGTCATGATCTCACGGTTTGTGGGTTCGAGCCCTGCATTGGGCTCTTTGCTGACAGTTCAGAGCCTGGAGCCTGGTTCTGATTCTGTGCCCTCTCTCTCTGCCCCTTCCCTGCTCACACTCTGTCTCTCTCTCTCTCTCAAAATAAATAAACAAAAATAAAATTTTAAGAAGCTAAGAATTTGTGGAATTTGTGGTCACTAAGTCGCTTACAGTTATCTTATGGTTTCCAGGCTCCAAGACAGCTGGGGGATCGCACCCTAAGAGCGACCCTCTCAAAGTGCTGAGATGGGAGATTTGAAAGTTGATAGGCATCTTTTCCTGAAGCAAAGTCCTTAGCAAGGAAGTCAGACTCTTCTTTCTGACATCTAAAAGTATCAAACAAAAACAATTAAGCATCCAGTTATCTTGGAGTCCAGGTCAAAGTGAAGAACTTTAATTCAAAAATGATACATCAATAAAATAAGGGTGTATCCTGCAGAAAACATTTGGCTCTTCCATTTCCTCGTGTCGGTCGGCCTGCTTTGTACAGGACACCCTTCCAGATGGTACAGAAGAAGAAAAAGATGAATTTGATGCACTCTTGGGACTGGAGAGCTTTCCCTTGAGAATGGAATGAGGTAGAGCAGAATGTAGAAAAAGAGACAAACAACTGATTTCTTGTGCCCTGGGGATAAAAGCTGGACAGAGCCACCGTGATGGTCCTATGAACGTGAGATCACACCACTTGACCAGCTGCTGTGGTTCCATTCAACTCTTAAGTTTTGGAAGCATAAATGATGTGTCCTCCCAGACCCAGCCAATTCCTGGAGCACCCGGTGTGCTCCCAATGACCAAGTGTCCCCTGTGGGAGTATGGCCATTTGGATCCCGGCTAGCTTTATCCTTCTTTTTCTTTGCTTGTTTGTTAGTTTTATTTTGGGGGGGGATGGGGGCAAGTGAAATTTGGGGAGGGGCAGAGAGAGGGGAAAAGAGGATCTGAAGTGGGCTCTGTGCTGACAACAGCGAGCCCAATATGGGGCTCGAACTCACAAACTGTGAGATCATTACCTGAGCCCACGTCAGATGTTCAGACTGAGCCACCCAGAAACAGTAACAAAAGACCTCATTGTAAATCTCTAGTCCCTCCTTTTCAGGGTTTGTGGTCCATCTCTTCATTTCAAGGGGGAAAATGACTACTAACCCATAAGTAAGGAATGATGAACTGGACACAAGAGCACGGGAAACGTGCTGCAGCAGGCTCCAGGGTCCCCAGGATGTTTCCAGACTGAGTCACAAGTCCAGTCACACTTCTGTCACAGCAGTGTAACCAAACCAAACAAATTATGCGATCTGGCCTCGGAACTTTTTTAAGTTTCCTTATTTATTTTGAGAGACAGAGAGCACAACTGGGGGAGGCGCAAAGAGAGGAGAGAGAGAATCACAAGCAGACTCCGCACCAATCATGCGGAGCCCAACACAGGGCTCGAACTCACAATCTTCGAGATTGCGACCTGAACCGACATCACGAGCCCAATGTCCAACTGACCTGAGCCACCCAGGAGGCCCTGGCATCAGAGCTTTCAGTGGACAACCATGGTGGTGCATTTAGTACACCGGAACGCATATTTAATATGACGCAGCCTGATTTCATCTGAACTTAGAAATTAGAAAAAGATGTTCTCAAAAGAGAAATGAAGGCTAATCTTTGCTAATTTCTACAGAGACTGTCTTCAGGAAGACGGAAGGGCGCAGCAATGGCGGCTTCTCCACTGCACTCACCTCTGCACCACGTGTTCGCACTCCTGGTAGAAATTAAGTCATTTTTTATCGCCTATTAAGGAATTTTGTAAATTACATACAAAGAGAGAGCTGTAACGCTTATTTATTTTTGTCATGAAGTCACTCCCTCTGACACTTCTCTACAATAAGAAATTCTCTCGAGGCCTGAGGACAAGGGTGAATCAAACTTTCTCTGACAGGAAAGACGAGGTCTGAAACTTATGCCCGCTGGATGGAATGAGGACCCTGCCAAGGGACACGGTGCTGACAGATGAAGACGTGCGCATCCGACCGCACTTGGACTTTACACGAAACTGAGCTGGAACTGAAAAAAACCCACATGTGTTTAGGATTACATCGGCCTTCTTCGTGTCAGCTTATTCAACTGATCAATGTACTTTTTAGGCATCGCATCCACCCTCCAGCCTCATCTCTCTCATTTCTTCTGAAATGGCACGAAAGGGAGGAGCCCCGTTTCTGGTTCGGAACGCGGCGCTGGCGGGGTCAGTTTTCACCGCACGACGGTCCCCTGTGTCGCGGCGGGGACCTGTGAACCCCTCTGCGCCCCGAGACGCAAGACTGAGCGATGCAACTGGAATCGAAGGAAGGGAGTAGCGCAAAACGGCCCGGTCACGTGGAGAGAGGGGAGGGGAGCGCTTCCATCGGGCTGTTGGTCAGACGCGAGTCAAGGTTTAGGTAGGGGGACGTGGCCAAAAAGCTCTTTTGGGGATGCCCTATGCCCTTTTCTGGAAGGCGAGCCACGTGCTACCCGTGAGGTGCCCCAAGCTTTAACATGCTGCCCTGACTCCAAAGGGCTCACCAGGGGCCGGATACAGAGTTTGTCCTGACTTCAGCCACTGAACATGAAAGAGGTCCTGGGCGCCCGGGCGGCTCAGTCGGTTGAGCGTCTGACTTCAGCTCAGGTCATGATCTCGCGGGTCCTGAGTTCGAGCCCCGCATTGGGCTCTGTGCTGACAGCTCAGAGCCTGGAGCCTGTTTCAGACTGTCTTCCTCTCTCTCTCTCTCTGCTCCTCTCCCACTCACGGTCTCTCTCTCAAAAATAAATAAACATTAAAAATAATAATAATAAAAAAAAGAAGTCTTTTCTGGGGAAGGTTTATGGATGTTGCCGTCCAAAGGGTGATGCGTGTGTATGGGGGGGTAATAGTTTACGTGACAGATAGAGCCTTTCTGTTCCTATTTCCTCAAAACCCACTTTTTAAAAATAACTAACGGCAGAACAGCTTCTAGAATACTAAAAACGCTGGCAGTGAGCCAAAGCATGGTACTACGGGCAGGGATCTGAGGGAGCCGCAGTCTCCCACAGAAGTGCCACGTCACGTGGCACTTAGAGGAGCCAGCGCTGGCTTCTGGAGTAGGGCAGGCTCCACGCAGAGGGGCACGCGCTTTTCACTTCCTCGAACACACCTCCAAGCCAGTGAAGGGCAAGCAGGCGGAGCCAGAAATCATCTCCTGGGCCAAGGCCACCCGCGTTCCCGCATCCCCTTGCATTCGGGGAGAGGAGCTGCGCTCCCCACTCTCCGCTGTGCAGTCGGAGCCCCTGGAGCCAGATGGTGTCTCTAAAAATGTGGCCTGCAGCCATGATCGGAGCCGCGAATGTGTGACTTGCATTCTCTTTCAGAATAAGAATAGAGACTGTAAGCTAGTGCTGGTGGGGCCTGGCTCGGAGAGAAAAGAAGCTAATAGATGAAAATAAGTGCCGGAGGTTATTGACATGCGTCGTTATTTATACATCCTTCCTTCCTATCAGAGACTAAACGTCAGGAGGGCAGGGGCGGGGGCCAGGTGACTCAGGACTCAGGACTTAGAAGTCTGGCACACAGCAAATAAAAACCCGGTACATCTTCCTAGAATGAATGAGGGGCTTTCTCAGAATAAGGTTCTGGGATCAGTGATCGACACAGCGGCTGATTCTCTGTAGTCTTGAAGTCTTTTTTTTTTTTTTTTTCTGAATGTCCCAACAGAGGACAAGTCTTGATGACAGTCATCCTTAGCTTGGACTGCGCCACAGTCTTCCCTACTGCCTGAACTCAAGGACAAGAATTCCTCCCGGCTCCCGATAGGCTGCCTACAGAGTCTGACTTTACATCCAGCCTCTTCTTTGATTTGACTTCAGGGCCAAGCTTGCCCCTCCCAAACATATTTTATTCATTCTTTTTAGCTCCGGGAGATAAGCCAAAAATTCCAGGAGGAGGTAGAGTCCTTTTCCTGGCCCCGGTTGACGCCTGAGCACATACCGCCCCCTAGTGTCTGACACACGTTGGACAAAATCCTTTCCAACACCCGGTAAAGACCCGCGAAAGGGAAGTCTTCCATCAGGGATCAGGCGTATAGATCTCGGCATTCGTGGGGGAGGGAGAGCAAACAGGCCGGTCTGGCCGGAATAACCCAGAATGTTGTGAAGATGGTACTGACTACCCATCCCAGAGCTTTGAAAATTAAAAGAAATAATGTAAAGGCCGGCTTGTTAGAATCCACATTCAAGGGTTCCCAGATGGAAAATTCTACATTATAATGGAGTTGGACATTTTCCATTAACTGAAATTAAATATTTTAAATGTTTATTTATTTTTAAGAGAGGGAGAGAGAGCGAGAGAGAGACAGAGTGCGAGTGAGGGAGGGGCAGAGAGAGAAGGAGACACAGAAGCTGAAGCAGGCTCAGGGCTCTGAGCTGTCAGCACAGAGCCTGACTCAGGGCTCAAAGTCATGAACCGTGAGATCGTGACCTGAGCCGAAGTCAGGTGCTTGACTGACTGAGGCACCCAGGTGCCCCTCCATAAGCTGAAATTTAGACCAGGAAGTAGAAGCGTAAGATGTCCTGCCAGCTTTTTCATACTCAAGGTATTGCCTTTTGAATCACCTTTCATATCTTTTTTTGTGTTGTTCATTCATTCACACACTGCACTCCCTCTCTCTCTCTCTCTCTCTCTCTCACACACACACACACACACACACACGTACAATCTCAAAGTAGGACTGCTTGTCTTGCTCACATACCTTCTCAGGGAGGGAGATGGACCTTGGATCTCTAACCCCAACATGGCTCCTCCTCCCCACCCCTTTAAGCAGGTGCAAGGTGGGTTTCTGGTACAGCCTGGCAGACACCAGAACCTGAAACTCTCATCTTCACTGGCCCAAGCGTGGCCTGCATGAGACTGGTGGCCCAAACTTCTGTTCTATTGTTGGTTGTTTTTTTTTTACAGACACAAGAACAAAGACACTTTCACCATCAACATTATAAAAACCATCTTCTAAACAATCAGTTATGTGTTGTCCTGGGTTAGATACTATAAACAAAGAATAAAGACACGCTTTGCACTGAAGGAGCGTGCTTTTTACAGGTGCACCTCATACCGGTGCAAAAGTGGGGGAAAACTGCAATTAGGATTTCCACAGGAGGCCCTGGACGCAGTATCAACGATGCCTCTGAAGGTGTGCAGTGCACAACCTGCGCATCCTTCTGAAGCAGTCCCGGCAGAATACCTCATTGACAAAAGAGCACGAGTGCTCAGACTGTGCCTTTAAAAACCCCGTTTTGGCGCCACTCAGCAAGTTCGAGAAGTCAGTCCCGCTTGCCTTTCCTACGCCCTCTTTTGGATTCCCATTCAATCAGTGCTATGCCTCCTTCCTACTCACCTGTATGCCTTCTCCACCTATGAACAGAAGGTGCTTTGAGGGCACCCTGTTTTCAATGGGACATAACCCCTTACCTCAGAGCGACATAACTCTGCTGACAAAACTAGAGGCCATGTTAGTGACCAGCAGACAAGGGAGCTACCCCTTTAAGCATACTTCCTATATCTGTCTCTATTATCTCTGTGAAAAGAAGCCCCCCCTCTTTAATGTTTATTTATTTATTTTAATGTTTATTTATTTTGAGAGAGAGTGAGAGAGACAGAAAGCGAGCAGGGGAGTGGTAGAGAGAGAAGGAGACAGAGAATCCCAAGCAGGCTCCAGGTGGTCAGTGCAGAACCTGACTCGGGGCTTGAACTCACAGATCGTGAGATCATGACTTGAGCTGAAATCAAGAGTCAGATGCTTAACCAACTGAGCTACCCAGGCACACACCCCCCTCCCCCCGCTCTCTGTTTATTCCTTATCCCAAACTCACTGACCAAAGGACACTTGGCCCCAGTGACAGTGTAAATCTGACCTTTGCCTCAAGGTAGCAATGATTACAGGCAGCAGTGATCACACCTGTGTAATGCGCACAGGAGAAGTATGGTTTGCTCCGCACTAAATTCTTCTGGGAATTTTTTCTAATTTCCCTTTAAAGTAAATAGAAACTAAGGGTAGAGGGCAGGGCTCTCGGGGTCACAGTTTTCTACTGTAAAAGAACGAGATTAAAACCTAACAAGAGCTCCGTCCCCTCCAGGCTAGTTTCTAAGACGTAAGATGCCCAACCTGGTGGGTCCACTAGCACTTCAGAGTGATTCCTGAAGACGCTTTCCTCTGAGGCCTGAGAGAGGGGCTCTTCTTGGGTGGAGAATCTAAAGTCTACATGTAACTGCTGTCACTTAGCCTTGTTCTAACCCAGCCCATCACACCATCCAGAAGATTCTTTCAGACCCCCACATTGCAAAATCCAGGGCGCCATGTCCAGCTCTCCTCACCCTCGAGCTCTTCGTAAGACCTGCCTCCTCAGAGTTGCTCATTCTCTCTGGAAACGTTCTCTCTTCTTGGCACCTTCCCCGGATTTCCCACCACAGCTCTGCCTCTCCTACCGTAGGTCCTGTGGGGGCTCCCCTGACCTGGTCCTTCTCAGGGTCTCAAGTACATCCACAGCCTACGTGGATCTCCATGACACGATGCACGGGCATTTCCCATCCTTCACAACTGGCCCCCAATCTTGTCTTCACCCAAGACAACCCAGCAGCAAAACGGCTCCTCCCACACAGGGCCACTCAACCTGGAGCAGGTCCCCCCTCCCTCACTGACCTTGGCGTCCCTGAGAACTTGGAAATTCCCTAAGATGAATCGTTAGCTGGTGATCCATTCAATGTTTCCAAGAGGTGCCATTAAGGCACATTTATAGCTAATCTGAGTGTTCCTAGTCACACATAGGTGGGAGTCAATCCTAGGATAAGACAGAGATGAATCCAGCATCTCTGTGGTGAGACCCATCTAGACATCAGTTCTGCAAGGCCAGCTGGCCTAGGCACCTTGTATTTTGTTTGTTTGTTTTTGATCATTTAAAAAAATTTCCCCAGAATAATAGTTAAGTGTTTTCTTAATTAAGAAAAATGTTTTGGGGCACCTGGGTGGCTCAATTGGTTAAGCGTCCGACTTCGGCTCAGGTCATGATCTCGTGGTTCATGAATTTGAGCCCTGCATCCGGCTCTGTGCTGACAGCTCAGAGCCTGGAGCCTGCTTCAGATTCTGTATCTCCCCCTCTCTCTGCTCCTGCCCCTACTCATGCTCTGTCTCTCTCGGTCTCTCAAAAATAAATAAACATTAAAAAAAGAAAAAAAAGAAAAAAAGAAAAGTGTTTCTTGGGTACCTGGGTGGCTCAGTTGGATGAGCATCTGACTCTAGATTTCAGCTCAGGTCATGATCTCATGGTTTGTACGTTCAGGCTCGGGGTAGGGCTCTGTGTTGGTAGCATAGAACCTGCTTGAGATTCTCTCTCTCCTCTCTCTGCCCCTCCTCCTCAAAATAAATAAATAAACTTGCAAAAATAAAAAAATAAAAAAGTTTCTAATCAATCAAATAAAGGAAGTCAAAAGGAAGCTCTGCCCTTGAACAGGGTCACAAGCTTCTTCTGGAAAGGGTCAGGCAGCCGATCAGTTAGGCTCTGTGGGCACCTACTGTCCCTGCCACATATTTTTATTATTTCTTTCTTATTTTGACAACACTTAAATGATGTAAAAACCATCCTGAGCTTGGGGACGGTACGAGCCATGCCAACAACGGATTTGTCCATGAGCTGTAGTTTGCTGACGCTTGCTTTAGGTAAGGAGAAATGGCCATGAGAGAACTCGATCACACTTTCTGAGTGCTCATTAAGGGCCTTAGGGGGAGGCAGCAAATGGAGGGGCAGGATCAGAGAGGTCAAGAAGCTCCCCCAACTCTAGAACAAGAAAATGCAGAGCCCAGATTCAAACTTGGCCACTTGACTCCCGAGCCATGTCCTAAATCTCTGTGCCCCTGCGTACTTTACGACGACCTTCTCTTCGTGGGATGCGTCCTGGCACACCTCACAGGGCGGTCCCGTGGGACTCTCCACTGCTGTAGCACAAATGTTTCACACGTGAGCAACCATCCAAAGGACTCCTGAGAACCAAAGGGGAGGGACTCAAACTCTGTGCACATCTTGCCTTGGGTCCACAGTGCTGTCCCCAAATGTGTAAAGTCACTCATATTTTTATTGCTGATAATTTTTTTAATGTTTATTCATTTTTAAGAGACAGAACACAAGTGGGGGAAGGGCAGAGATACTGAGACACAGAATCTGAAGCAGGTTCCAGTCTCTGAGCTGTCAGCATAGAGCCCAACACAAGGCTCAAACTCACAAACCGTGAGATCATGACTTGAGCTGAAGATGGACTATTTTTTTTCTAGCATTTAAAAAAATTTTATTAGTAAGAGACAGAGAATGAGCAGGGGAGGGGCAGAAAGGGGGAGACAGAGAATCTGAAGCAGGCTGCAGGCTCTGAGCTGTCAGCACAGAGCCAGATGCGGGGCTCGAACTCAAAAACTGTGAGATCATGACCTGAGCCAAAGTTGGCTGCTTAACCAACTGAGCCACCCAGGCGCCCCGAGGACTCTTAACTGAGTGAGCCATCCAGGCACCCATTGTTGCCTATAGAATCCAGAGAAAACTCTCCTTCTAGATTTGGTTGGGAGTCAGGGAGGGGCTGCAGAGAGACACAATGTTTATTATGTTTCTACTATGTGCCAGGCTCTGCTTTGAGTGCAGTGTCTCCAGCTCTGAGGGTAGGGTCTACGCTGAGTGCAGGGTGTACATGTGAGTCCAGGGATGACCCTGTGAGTGCAGGGTCTCCAGCTGCAGGTGTTTGCTGTCACTGCAATGACCTTACAGCGCTGGAGGACAGACGGCAAACAAGTAAACAGATGACATATTTCAGGTACCCATGAGCGCCTGAAGGAGGAGGGTCACCTGAGCGGGAGCACCGTAGTGGGGGAGTGGTGAAGACCTTTAGAAAGAGCGGATCTTGATGAGAACAGAGAGCCTCTGGAAGATGAGGGCTGTAGGGTTGAAGCAGAAGGAGTAGTTCCGTCCGTTGGTCCTTTCCACTGCCCCAGGCTGTGCCCTGCTCCACACAGGCGCTGGCCACCTGGGACCCGCGTTCTGCAGGCCAACGAGGCCCTCTTCCTCCCCTCACGGTGCAGCTGAAAGTGTGGGCCAACGGGAGCCTTGACGTGACACGTGTCACTGCACGGCTGGCAAATATACCCATCAGCGGCGGTTTCTAACTTCCCCTTCACCCCGGACCCCCGATTCTCTGGTGCTCACCCACAGCCAGGAAGCTAAGAGCAACTGTCTCCCTTCCCATCTTTTCATTGGTGTGCATCAGATTCTCTGATTAAATCTTTGTCCTTTAAAACAACTGCTAGAGTGGCTTCATTTTTCCTAATTCTGTTCCAACTGATATACACAGTGATGCAAAGTCCAGAGGCGCGAACTCGTGTTCTGGAGAGAGAGAGAGAGAAAGACAGAGAGAGAGAGAGAGAGAGAGTCTGGCAAAGCTGGGGCAGGGACAGAGTGGTGCAGGACAGGGGTACTGGTCGATCCACACCCGAACCAGGAAGGACCTTGTAAGGGACCCTAACAAGTCTGGGTTTTATCCTGGAACGTCTGAGGCAGGATTGGGGGGTTAAGGAAGGGGAGGGAACTGAACAGGAAAGAGGAGAAACGGGCAGGACCTGACTGAAGAAACAGACAGAAAGAGCTGAGGAAGTGTAAATAATAATAATAATAAAAATAGTAAAACTTAGAATAACATTCCGATAAAGAAAAAAGTGGAGTAAAAGGTAATTAGGTAACTATCACTTAACACCTGAAGGGCTCTGTGATTTTTTAATTTTGCCGGCTGTTTTCCACCCATTCTGTGGGCAGAGCACCAGCCTCAAGGTACCGAAGTGTTCAAGCTAGTTACAAGGGGGAAAATAGTCTTTGACCGCCGAGAGAGGTTAAATAAGTTCTTTTCCTGAGAATCTATAAGAATAAGACAGACGACTAATGATTTTTGGATGGATGAAATCTAGTTTAATACAGTGTTTGAGTGTCTCTAGCAATTGGACCCACGTGATTATTGGTTATTTGATCTCATGCGTACATCCAGTCCATAAAAATTGGGACTTGATTCTAATACTGTGTATTGATTACCCTTTGTGTGTTCAGAAAGTCCAGGCTCCTGGAGGGGCAGCACCCACACTCTGCACATTAAGGAAATAATCTACCTTATAATACTGTCGTGAGTATATAATCAACTATGACAACAGGGATAAGGCTATGTTATAAATTACTTACGGAACACGTGATGGGTCCGTGGCAGGAACCCAGGTAATGACCCATGGGCAGGAAATGATAAAGAGAACAGGGCGTTAGTGACTCAGCTCTCCCACCGATCCAGGCAGCCAGCTGGCCAGGTCAAGGTTTCAGCCCCAAGCTGATGATGAGGATATCTCAGGAACAAAATAGGAGATGTGACTTCTAACACCCCTCATCTATCAGCTCTGGGCTCAGAGGGAGACTGGTTCATTCAAATCAAGCTCCGCCAGACTACAGGCCCCTTACCTGGGGCTTCAAGGGGTAGGGCCTGAAGAAGAGACAGAGAGCTTCTGCCCTGAAGGTGGAAGCCAGGAAAGGAAACCGGACCCCCTTTCTTGGGGCCAAATAGAGCGGGAGACCCAGAGATGGGAGAGAGAGAGAGGGCTGAGAAACAAGCAGGGAACAGGCAAGATGAGAGGCGGGCTGTGACTCAGGGACAGGCCACGTGTACATGGAATGAAAGGACAGAGCCTGTTGGCTGAGGTCACCGGCACCTGGCTCAGGATCCCAGTTTGACGTCACTGCTTGGGGGACTTTGGGCAAAGGACTTGACTGCTTTGAATCTCAGCATCTCACCTCTGAAATGGGAATACTGGAGTCTTCATTAGCCAGGAGTAATTAGTACTGAGGGCAGATAACTGGAAGTAAACCAATTTAAATAGGCACGGAAGTTTCACAGCAAAATAGTTGAGTAACAAGTTTGATTCTAACCTTATCTTTAAAAATGAAACTAAAAACAAAGAAGAAACAAAATAAACAAACAGACAAAAGAAAAACAAAACAAGACATAGACTCTTAACTGTAGAGAACAAACTAGTGGTCACCAAAGGGCACGGGGTGGGGCTTGGAGAAAGAGCTCATGAGGATTAAGTGTACTTACCGTGGTGAGCACAGAGTAATATATAGGATTGTCGAATCACTGCATTGCGTACCTGAAACTAATGTAATCCTGCATGGTAAATATACTGGAATTAAAATAAAAAATTTAAAAAAATAAGGTAATTATTGCTAGGCTAAAAAAAGAAATAAAATATTATGCATATAAATGATTTTATTTTAGAGTTAATGAAACACCTGAAACACAGGTTATAATTCCAACTATGCGCTAATTTCTAGAACAACAAATGACTCAGATGTGACTCCAGGTTTTCTAGCATGTTTTTCCCGAGACAACCCTCCACGCCAGAGGGTTCTGTCAGTTTTTCTGAGGGTTTCTCCTAACATTTCAATCGGCAAAGAATTCTTTCCCCGTGATGTGGTATCCAGTTGTTAATACATTCCTTTCAAGAACAGATACCCAACCAACACATGTAATTGTTTTTCACTTCAATGTTAACTTTGTATACCTTTCTAGAAATTTCTACAGGTCATTTCTATTTCTGGCAGTATGGTCGATGGGACACCCTGAAAAGCCTCCCTCTCCACAAAACATTTAGAACAGGGGAAAAAATGGAAGAGGATCACAAACTGAGTGGCGAGGGGAGATCTGAAGTGTGGGCCCTCAGACGGTCCCTGTCAATGGAAGAAGGGTTTGGAAAATCCCTCCTGGGACAAAGTGACACATGCAGTGTGTCTACCACAGTTCAGGTGGTGAAGATACGGGAGATCTGCAGAAGCGTGTTTTGTGTGTCTTTTCCGTTATTTTCTGGCACGGACAGGCACGCACAGGTACTCGTTTAAATGAGTCCACATTGTTCTGTGACTTGCTTTTTTCCTCTTAATTTGCTTTCGAGATTTTTCAATGTATGCTCTATGCATTTATCTCATTTTTAAAAAGTTTTTTAAAAATAGCATGAGCATGGGGGAGGGGCAGAGAGAGAGGGAGAGAGAATCCCAAGCACTGTCAGTGCAGAGCCTGAAGTGGGGCTCAATCCCACGTCTGTGAGATCATGACCTGAGACGAGATCAAGAGTCAGATGCTTAACTGACTGAGCTGCCCAGGTGCCCCTGCATTTATCTCATTTTTAAAAATTTTAAATGTTTTTTATTTATTTTTGAGAGACAGAGAGAGACAGTGCAAGCAGGGGAGGGTCAGAGAGAGACAGAGACACAGAATCTGAAGCAGGCTCCAGGCTCTGAGTTAGCTGTCAGCACCGACCCTGACATGGGGCTCGAACCCACGAACTGTGAGATCATCTCCTGAACTAAAGCTGGATGCTTAACTGAGCCACTCAGGTGTCCCTTATCTCATTTTTAAAAAGCTGCAGGATATAGATATGATTTAATTTGAAAGTACAAAACCACCCCACCTTTCTAATTTTTTTTATGTTGCTTTCCTTTTCTATTGAACCATACCACTAATGTACTCCGTGTTTACCCGTTATATTTATGTGTTGTTTCTTCCGATGAGTGTGGAAACTTTGTAGGGCAGGATATGTGCTGGGTTTGTTCACTGATTTATCCCATTTGCTTGGAACAGAGCCTACAAGGTAGATTCTCAGTAAATATTTGCTGAAAGAATTAAACTAATGAGCTAGCCTTCAACCAACGCCCCAAAGACGTCTAAGTATTCATGACTCTAAACAATACTGAAAACATCGTTTTATGTGCTGCAATGGGCACATTACACATTATAAGATCAAATACTCTTCGTCTAAACATGATGGTCACTGGATTAGCAACTGTGTGGAAATCAACCTCCATGGGCAAGACAACTGACCACCACTTCACTCATGATCATTTACTGTTGATACTTAATAAATGAATCTCTTAGAATTGTTAGTCTGAACTTTTCCTGGCGGCTTTTATTAACAAAACCATGTCTCCTCCTGCTCCCTTTCACTCTAATCCATGCTGTTCCCTTAGATGGGGATTCTCTTCCCTCTGGGCCAAGAAGGTAGAGAAAGCAAGCTCTCATCTACGTCCTGTTCTGTTGCTCTAAGTTGAGCCTTTTTTTTTTTGAAGCCATTTTTTGAGTCTACGCAGACCTGAGCATTTTAGGAAGATGAATGCCAAGGTTCACATTATGTTGAATGTGAACTAAAATCAGGATCCCATTAAATTAATGACGTTTCTCTTCAACGAGTTGTGTTCCCAGTGAAATGTGGAATGTGATCCTGGATCAGGGGAACGACCACATAATGGCAGGAAGAAACTATCTGTGGGGATCCATGAAGCCGGAAGGACCTGCACAAACCAAATGTCTGGAGGGGGCTACCTCGCACCCTCAGTGCGTTTTCAAATACATCATGGCCACCTTCTAATTTCACGTCCAACAACATTCCCCCCAAAGTCACTCTCTGCCAGAATCCCACGAACAACGATTAACCAGATATTCCATTTTAAAGAATGTGCTCTTGTTTCTTTTAGTATTTTTTTTTTTTACCTCAGGTAATTTCAGGAAGCACAATGGCCAGGCCCCACTTTTTAGAAGAGGGCAAGTCCATGTCCATATGAAAGCAAGATCTGAAATGGACCCATTGAAACCCCCTCCCATCCTTTGGCTGAAGAGGAACAGTATCTTGGGGGTTTGCTCCCAGAAGATACAGTTCTGAGCATCATAACTGACTGCCCAGTGGGGAAAACAACTCACCTGTCCCTGGACTCTTGTGACTTCTTCCTGCCTTGTCTCACTGTCAGCAATTCCAGTTGCCCATGGGATGGACACAAACAGCCTACAGTGGTTTTCAAGCCTCTCTAGAGTGTAGCCCCTGCATTCCTAACTGATCTCTTCCCTCCCAGCTCCTCCCTGCCCTCTATGTTCCAATCACACCCCAGCATGGCTGTCCCACGCACATCCCGCTCTCCGCGCTGCTTGACCCCCTCCCCTTGACTTTGCGTGCAAGTCCGGCCCGACCATTCGCAGGACCAAGGTTTGAGTGCAAATGAAAGACTGCGTGCTGCATGTCTCAGGATTAAAAAGGGATAAACCCCACCCGCAGATTGTTAAAATATGCTCTTTCCGCCTTGTCAAATATACCTTCATGACAACCAAATGAGAAAATGTGTAAATCTGTGATTTTTGGCAAAATATCAAAGGCACCTGCAGTTAATCACTACTGCATTAGGTCTGGGTATTCTGTTGATGGGTCAGGGTGTTTGGATGAGTAGTAAAATAGAGATACACAGAATTCATCAATTATTATATCTTTATTCCAGAATGTTTTCCTGCCAGACCATTTCAGAATGGTCTAAAGGATTAAAAATAAATTGTAATAGTATTTCAACTATACAACATTTGAATCTACCTCACCAACAGGACAAAATATAGGAATTGTGAGAGTAAAAAAATTTTGAACTTGAACGCTCACAAGTTAACTTTCTTGAAAAAAAATCTGCAAAATTACCTACAAAACTAAAAGACAAAAACAAATTATAATGAATGAATATCCACATTTTAAATAAAAAATATTTATTAGTTTATTTTTTTAAGTTTATTTATTTTTTTTTGGAGAGAGAGAGAGAGAGAGAGAGCGTGCAAGTGGGGAGTGGGCAGTGAAAGAGGGAGACAGAGAGAGAATCTCAAGCAGGCTCCATGCTGTCACTGCAGAGGCTGACCCAGGGCTTGAATTCACGAACCATGAGATCATGACCTGAGCTGAAGTTAAGAGTCCGATGTTTAACTGACTAAGCCACCGGGAAGCCTGGGTCGCTCAGTCAATTGAGCATCTGACTTTGGCTCAGGTCATGATCTCATGGCTCATGGGTTCAAGCCCCGTGTGGGGCTCTGTGCTGATAGCTCAGAGCCTGGAGCCTGCTTCCAATTCTGTGTCTTCCTCTCTCTCTGCCCCTTCCCCACTCATGCTCTGTTTCTGTCTCAATAATAAATAAAGGCAAAAAAATTTTTTTAATTTATTTAAATAAAGCTGAAAATGTTTTAGCCTAATATCATTTTAGCAAATATATCAAGAGGGTAGTGTTTAACGTCCATTCATTGCCCCAAAATCAATAGGCTATTTCACGTGCATTATGCCTAGAACTTCTCAAAGAGGAGTATGAATTGCACATTATTGGAAACATTGCTTGGCTACTTCCTGCAACTGTTGCGAACACCACACTGACATAGAAGCACCCCCAGAACAACTACTTAGAACCCCAGGAGCAGGCAGACAATGGATGCTCGGCACTCCTCAAGCGAGGCTTTACTATATAAGAATATTTTGTATTTGTGCTGAGAAGGATTTAATAAGTAAATCTGTTTTCTCTTGCCTAAGTATTTACGTCGCACAAACCCTCCTTCCACATGCTCTGAGGCAATCAGCCCACAGACCTCCGTGACAGAGGCACCAGGCTCCTGTGTCAGGGACATGGGGCTGAGGATACCCCTTCCTCAGGGCCTCAGAGGGCTAGTCATCTCGTGCGGTACCAGCTTCGGCTCCCAGGCTGAGCTCTGGATCCTAAGTGGTGGTAAAGGGACCCTTGTGTTCTTCAGTGGATTTATCATTGTGTGCTGGTGGTATGGGAGCCCCTAACGTGCAGGGCCCAGAATCCTCCTGCCCCTGTCTAAGGGCGCCCCTGGGACAACGGAGGCCATTGTGATATACTGAGGACCCTCCACGCCCAGACCTCCTCCGTGGAGGAGGGCTCTCAGCACTGAAAAGACTTGTGTGTGCGTGTGCTCTTACTCAGCCGTCTGAGGGCCTGTGGCCCACAAACAAGACTTACTTGTACTTCACTCTGCCGTATTTTGAAGGTAATACATGTTTAATTTGCCAAATATAAAATTATATGGAGTAAGTTTTTCCAGTTACTCCTACCGTCCATTTATGTGCCTTGGTGGAAAGTCACCGTGCCCTGGGGAAAGTCACTGTGCCCTGGGAAAGTCACCATGTGCTGGGGAAGCCACCATGCTCGTGGCCCGCATTTGTGGGCTGCATAGCCCCTAGCAGTGTGTGTGTGTGTGTGTGTGTGTGTGTGTGTGTGCGTGCATGCGCACGCACTCTCTACATTTACTCGCTCACACTTGTGACACTGGATACAGCTTGAGGAGCACCAGTGGCTCCAAAGCTTGACTCCGTGACCCTAAGTCTTGCAGTTTGGTCTTCTTTTTACTACCTTTTGAGAGACTCTCCTCCTATCTCTTCGTTTATTTGCAGAAAGCTTGAAAAAGGATGGGAAAGGCCCCACAGGATCTTCTCCTTGAATCTGGGACACGGGAGGTGTGGAAATGGCCTAGGTTTGGATGCTTCTAACTGGTAGATGTGTCAGCCTCAGAGGCTATTTCCTTTCTCTTAGGAGAAAGGTCATAAGTGAGGACATGGAATAAAAATGGAAAAGATCAGATGTCATAATTCTAATTAACGTTTATAATTTAGATCAAGACTTCAGAGTCAGACTGGCATTGGTTGAGCAGAAAAGAAAGATGACAGTAAAATACTTCAGACTCTCATCATCCTATGGTAAAGATGTCTTTAGAACACATAATGTCGGAACTGAAGTTGAGCTATGTCATGAGGCCAACTTTTCTCAAGGAAGTAAACCAGAGGCCCTGCAAAATTTGCCTAAGGTAATGGAAATAAACAGGGAACTAGTCGTGTGCTAGGTCAGGCCAAAGCCAAGGATGGTACATAAGGGCCTCCCCCAGTGGAAGGCCTTCCTCGCCCCCTGAGTCTCCCTCCTCCCCTCTCCTGAGTCCTCTCTACTGGCACCATGGGGCGCTGTGGCTGTGGTGGCCGTGACAGTGGCTGGGCTTGTGTGGCTGCAGGAAGGGCTGCTGTTGGCAGACAATCTGTTGAGAAGCACCACCACACCCGGTGGCCTGAGAACTGGCTTCCGGGCACGGGCTCACTCCTGGGCCTAGAGCTTGAGATATTCTGAACTTCCATCCCTTCTGGTTCACCTAAACGTCAAGCCTGGAATTGAATAGAGAGATACCTGACCAGAAGTCAGAAGTCCCAAATTCAAGTTCACACTCTGCCAGAGCAACCTGACCACAAATACGTCACCTTAGCCTCCAGAGTCTTACTGTCTTCCTTACTCGTCTATAAAATAAAGTCGAACTAAGAATTTCTCAGGACCTTTACAGCTTTAGCAGCATTTGACTTCAATAAGTTCTGAAAACTAAATTCACAGTTTCCTCACCTCACGGACTCCCTTATTTAACCTTGGCTATGGTAGGCTTTAAAATTTGTATCTATATAGGGGCGCCTGGGTGGCTCAGTCTGCTAAGCCTCCACCTTCGGCTCAGGTCATGATCTCATGTTCGTGGGTTCGAGCCCCACATCGGGCTCTGTGCTGACAGCTCAGAGCCTGGAACCTGCTTCCGATTCTGTATCTCCCTCTCTCTCTGCCCCTCCCCCGCTCATGCTCTGTCTCTCTCTGTCCCATAAATAAATAAAACATTAAAAAAATTTTTTTAATTTGTGTATATATATATACATACACACACATATATATGCACATAAACACATATAAAAATATGTATCCGCATATATATATATACACACATATATATAAACACATGTCAGAATATACCTACAAAAAGTCTAGATCCAATATGATGTAGCAATCAAAATCCACACTGCAAAAAAAAAAAAAAAAAGAAGAAGAAGAAAAGAAAAGAAAAAGAAAAAAGGCCACAGCTCACTCCTGAGCATGCAAAACCTCACATTAGTGAACTCACTGGAATGAAATAATGCTTTTCATATATTTCATTATTTTGAAATATTTACTATTCTGCCTGTGGAACTTCTGCACTTATGTTCCTACTTGTATTAATGGTTATATACTATACATTTCTTACAATTTCTAGTGTTCTCAAAATTTCCTAAACATATTTAAAAATTTTTTTAATGTTTATTTTTGAGAGAGAGAGAGACATGAAGCGTGAGTGGGGGAGGGGCAGAGAGAGAGGGAGACACAGAATCTGAAGCAGGCTCCAGGCTCTGAGCTGTCAGCACAGAGCCCAACACGGGGCTTGAATTCACAGTCTATGAGATCATGACCTGAGCTGAAATCAAGAGTCGAACACTTAACCAACTGAGCCACCCAGGCACCCCTAAAATTTTTTTAATGTTTATTTATTTTTGAGAGAGAGTGAGTGAGTGAGGATGAATGGGGGAGGGGCAGAGGGAGAGGGAGACACAGAATCTGAATTGGGCTCCAGGCTCTGTCAGCACAGAGACAGACGTGGGGCTCGAACTCACGAACAAGGAGATCATGGCCTGACCCAAAGTCAGATGCTTAATTGACTTAACCCAAACATATGTTTTACATAAAACTGCAGAAGTCAAATTCAGTGACCCAGGGTCCAGTCACTAGTCTTGAGGCTGTAGACGGTCAGTGGCAGCAACAGAGGCGGTGGCTTCCTGGACCATAGCTGGAGTGGTATATGCTTGAACTCAATCATTCCAGGCAGGGGTTTTTGATTTCCGGGACTTCTAACTGCGGCAGGTGCAGCAGCTCCCCAGTGGCCCTTTCAGCAGTTAGGTCCTAGGAGGCATTTTGGGAGGCTGGCCTAGAAGCTGCCCCCCTACCCCCTGCCCCAAGCCTCCCAACAATTTTGTACACAGAATTCCACAATTACTTCTCTGAGACTTCTGGTTTAATGCTAGTAAAATTCACTAGTAAATGAAATGCCCCTTGATCATGGTTTTGTGTCAAATTCTAGCCACCCTCCAGAGCCAAGGACTCCTAGCTCCCCGCCCATCTTGATAGAATCCTTCCTTTTCCCGAGCCCTAGCTGTTTCAGCATGGCACGTGAGAACTGTTCTTTTCTATCCTTGGATTTTATGACATTCAGTTTTAGCTTTTTTTTTTAGTTGTAAAAACACAGAATTCCATCGAAAATAGTGTAAAAGGAGTAATTGATTATAATATAGAGGCATCTGGAGAACACAAAGACAGAACTACAGTCAGTTTTCATGTAGCAGGAACCAAGAAGAGCTGTGAGAAGCCAGGTTTCTTTCCCTGACTCACTCTAAAGCCACATGCTCTCTTGCTTCTTTCTGCACATCTGTGTCTTCTCTTCCTCCGCTTCCTTCTCTTCTGCAGACTGGTTTCTCTATTTTCCCTGGCATAACTCATGAATTTATATAAGCTAGAGACTGGGAGTTGCCCTCCCTCTGTTTCCTACCGGCCCTGCCCCCTGCAGACTTTTTACGAGGAACTAATTTTTTCTTAATTTATTTTCTAAATTTACATCCCAGTTAGTTAGCATACAGTGCAACAATGATTTCAGGAGTAGATTCCTTAATGCCCCTTACCCATTTAGCCCATCCCTCCCTCCCACAACCCCTCCAATAGCCCTCTGTTTGTTCTCCGTGTTTAAGAGTCTCTTATGTTTTGTCCCCCTCCCTGTTTTTGTTATTTTTGCTTCCCTTTCTTTATGTTCATCTGTTTTGTATCTTAAAGTCCTCGTATGAGTGAAGTCATACGATATTTGTCTTTCTCTGACTGACTAATTTCGCTTAGCATAATATTCTCTAGTTCCATCCATGTAATTGCAAATGACAAGATTTCATTCTTTTTGATTGCTGAGTAATACTCCATTGTATACATACACACACCACATCTACTTCATCCATTGATGGACATTTGGGCCCTTTCCATACTTTGGTCATTGTCGATAGCACTGCTTTAAACATTGGGGTGCACGTGCCCCTTTGAAACAGCACACCTGTACCGCTTGGATAAATACCTCTAGTGCAATTGCTGGGTCATAGGGTAGTTCTGTTTTTGATTTTTTGAGTAAACTCTATACTGATTTCCAGAGTGGCTGCACCAGTTTGCATTCCCACCAGCAGTGCAAAACAGACCCTCTTTTTCTGCATCCTCGCCGACATCTGTTGTTTCCTGGGTTGTTGATGTTAGCTATTCTGAGAGTTGTGAGGTGGTATCTCACTGCGGTTTTGATTTGTAATTCCCTGATGATGAGGGATGTTGAGCATTTTTTTCATGTGTCGCTTGGCCATCGGGATGTCTTCTTTGGAGAAGTGTCTATTCATGTCTTTTGCCCATTTCTTCACTGGATTATATGTTTTTTGGGTGTTGAGTCTGATAAGTTCTTTTTTTAAAGTTTTTTAATGTTTATTTACTTTTGAGAGACAGAGAGTGCAGGGGAGGGTAAGAGAGAGACACACACAGAATCTGAAGCAGGCTCCAGGCTCTGAGCTAGCTGTCAGCACATAGCCCAATGTGGGACTTGAATCCACAAACCGTGAGATCATGACCTGAACCAAAGGGATGCTTAACTGACTGAGCCACCCAGGTGCCCCAATTCTGATAAGTTCTTTACCAATTTTGGATGCTAATCCTTTATCTGATATGTCATTTGCAAATATCTTCTTCCATTCTGTCAGTTGCCTTTTAGTTTTGCTGATTGTTTCCTTATAAAGAACTAAATTCTATCTTATGTAAGCCATTGTTATCTTGAATTTCTTTTTAGAACTTAATTGATATTTGTGTCCTCCCCATTTCATGCTTAACAAACAATAATTAGTGTCTTTCCTTTTTAAAAAATTTTTAAAAATTTATTTATTTATTTTGAGAGAGACAGAGACAGTGTGAGTAGGGGAGGGCAGAGAGAGGGAGAGAGAGAGAGAGAGAAAGAGAGAGAGAGAGAGAGAGAGAGAGAGAGAGAGAGAGAGAATCCCAAGCAGGCTCTACACTGTCAGCACAGAGGGACTCGGACTCATGAACCCATGACCTGAGCCAAAACTAGAGTTGGACGCTTAATTGACTGAGCCACCCAGGCTCCCCACTAGTGTCTTTTTCAATTCTAAGATCTTGGGAGAGATTAGAAGAGCTTAGCTTCTGTATCTACTTGTATTCCAATTAGCAATGATGGGAGGGGCAGGGGGGCAAGTTCTGGAATATAAATGAGGTACAGAAGGTCTACTCATATAAATGTGGGGACTGTTTTTACAGGAGGCATATGGGTCAAAAAGGTATTAAAAGTTGTCCGCTACATACCTTCTCTTTGTTTTGTAAGTGAATTCCTTTTCCTGCTTTATCCCTAAATATCTTTCCTTTGATAATGCAGATTATAGTTCAACATTCTTACCTAATTTTTCAGGTACCTACTTTTAGCCACAAGTGTAAAGAGTACCAAACCCAAGTAGGTTTTGTTATGGCCACCAGCAAAGCCTGCTACTTAATCCGGTCTTCTGGCAAAGAGTCTAGAACTCAGGTCAAGTCCAACAAGTTCAGGTTCCTTTGAAGAAACCAATATCTAAGGAGTTCTTTAATTAACCTCCTTTTGGGGATGGGAAAGGATTTAAACTTGCTAAGTCCACCTCCTAAAATAAGTAACTACCTCTTCCCATGCAGTTATCTCAGGAATAAATACATAATTTACCTATATATTATTATAATTCTGTAGTCATGTAATTTATATAATTCAGCAGAATGGGAGTTTTTAACTGTCCATTTTTATAAAATAAATAAGAAATTATTCTAGATCCCACCACCGTGTGGAAGTATGCAAAGCACACAATGGAAGTATCTGCCTTCTTTCAGCACCACTGCGGTGTGTCGTCTATACTGGTGTTCCATCAGCCATTTTCAGTGGTTTGTGTGCTATGCTGATGGGTGGGGTATGCTTAATCCATTTGGTACAAAGAGTCATTTTCTGCTCGGACCCCAAAGCGGAACTAATGCTACAGTGTCCATTACCAGATATGACCAATGTCACATAGGCCACGTGCCCTCCTGCCTCTGCAGGGTGGGGTGCCACTCTCTGAGACCACGACACCTGAGCTTGTGGGTGACACCGGCTCTGCTCCTGCACTCACTCAGCCATTCGGCATTCCCAACAGCACCTGCTGCGCCCATGCTCTGGGCTGGAATGGGAACCACTCAGAGAAGGAAGAAGGAAGGCAGGGTAGGCCTTAGAGCCGCCTAATGTTTGAATCTCTTCTGGACACACGTTGGTTTGTATTTCATCACCACCTTGAACTCCATCATGACTGAGTGATGATTTGGCCAAGCAAATCTGAAAAGAGGTGATGTTGATCTCTTCTGGACAAAAATGTTAGATCCCGTATGTGGCTCAGCACATCTTTTTACTCTGCCTCCACAACTGTGAGAGCCAGGGTAGAGATGGCTGGCCTCTGTCAGTCTGAATCTCTCAGTAATTCCCACAAGCAGAGTCCTCTTGATGACCCACAGATGGCCAATTAGCATAAGTGAGAACTGTTGTATTTTATTTTTATTATTTTAAAATTATATTTAAGTTTTTAAAAATTTATATCCAAGTTAGTTAGCATATAGTGCAATAATGATTTCAAGAGTAGAATCCAGTGATTTATCCGCTACATATAACACCCAGTGCTCATCCCAACAAGTGTTTTCCTTAATTCCCTTTGCCCATTTAGCCCATCCCCCCACCCACACCACAACCCCTCCAGCAACCCTGTTTGTTCTCTGTATTTAAAAGCCTCTTATGTTTTGTCCCCCTCCTTGTTTTTATGTTATTTTTGCTTCTCTTCCCTTATGTTCCTCTGTTTTGTATCTTAAATTCCACATATGAATGAAGTCATATGATATTTGTCTTTCTCTGACTAATTTTGTTTAGCATAATACACACCAGTTCTACCCATATTATTTTTTTAATGTTTATCTATTTTTGAGAGAGAGAGAGAGAGACAGAACTTAAGCGAGAGGGAGATGCAGAATCCGAAGCAGGCTCCAAGCTCTGAGCCGTCAGCACAGAGCCCCATGTGGGGCTTGAATTCACAAACTGTGAAATCATGACCTGAGCCGACATCAGACACTTAACCTACTGAGCCACCAGGCATCCCATACCTGTTCGTTTTCTTATTGAACATTTTCCAAATAAGGAACTTTCATAGGTGGTGAAAACATCAGTACAACAGAAAAATATGTAAAATGGATATTCTTGTTTTTAATTTTTTATAAGGCAAACTAGTCAAATATATTAGAGAAGCATGTCTTAAACCCATCCCTTTTTTTTTTTTTTTGGTTTTCATCTCTTTATTTTATTGCATAAGCGTATCTAACAGAAACTACAGATTTTTTTCCCCGCCTTCCTTCTCCTATGAAGCCATGGAGAGTGAGGTTCTCTGCGTGAGTTACGAGGGTAAGTTTGACCACGAGTTCCTGCAGTTTTAGTTGCTACCTGACAGGAAATTGAGGCATGCCAACAACAACAATTACACAAATAATGTCATGATCAGGAAAAGAGGCTTCTGTACATAGAGGTGTGATAGATAAATTGAGGAGAATAATTAATGATGATGAAAAAGCCAGAGAGGACGACGCTTTGTGGCCTCCTGCTGATAGGGTGGGCTGGCAGGAGCTTGAAATTGCCACTGCAGATGAACACGTTTCTTTGACCACATCAAAGATTGGTTCTCATTGATGTCAGTCAATCCAAGGTTCTAGAAGGCTTATTGGTACTTGATTATCTTGCCTATGACCTGAAGTGTTTTGTCTTCAGTCTTACTGGTTTACACTTCAAGATGAAGCCAGTGTAGGGGCGTCTGGGTGGTTCAGACGGTTAAGTGCCTGATTCCTGATTTAGGTTCAGGTCATGATCTCAGTCAGGGTCATGATATTGAGCCTGTTTGGGCTTCTCTCTCTCCCTTTCTCTCTGCCCCTCCCCTACTCACACTTGCTCTCTCTCTGAAAATAAATAAATACACTTTAAAAAGAAGACTAAGCCAGTGTAGACTGGATGCTGGGGTGGACACAAGTGTCAGAAGCAGGAGTAGCTGTTTTTAATCATTATCAGCAAATTTTCGTGTCTCTCAGGGAAATATTTTATTATAAACCATAAAAGATTGTCTTTAACAAACACATAACAAAGTGCAAATTTACTTCCTTAACAGTTCTCATAATAATGTCCTGCCCTACTGGACTCTGAACTACTTCCCGCAATTATTTTTCATAAGTTCTAAACTTTAACCAGAACGTTCAGGATAAATGGCAAGACAGTGTCACCCAAACAGCCACGTTGACAGGGTGTCTCGCTGAAGCCGATCATGACTTGCTGTGAAGGATGGACGTCCTGCAATGGATTCAGCCTGCTGGTTCTTCTTCTACTGGGAATAATTCTCAACGCAATCCCTCTAATTTTCAACTTAGTTGATGAAGGCCAGTTTTTGAAAAACCCCATCTCTTGCTTCGAGTGGTGGCTCCCAGGAATTATAGGAGCAGGGCTGATGGTGAGTAGCGTCTACTTGGCCTGATGTGGAGAAAGGTCTGCCTATTTCACCAAACTCCTGAAGACTTTTAGCCTTAAGGTGGGCTACGTCTTGGCTCGGGATACTGTCGGGAGCAGTGGATGGCATTAATTTATACTGGCATCCGTGAAGAATGACAATTTAAATAAACTCGAGTACAGGCTAGGGAACTTGGGCAAAGAAAAGTATGTAATAATTTGATAAAAGTTGGTTGGGTTGGTACTGATCATATTTCTTCACATGTAAGGCTGCTCATTTAGGCCTTATTGTGTTTGAGATGTTTTGAGTCCACTCCCTCAGCTTTCCTTTGCCATTACTAGTATCGAAGTATTCACAGGAATATGGGGTGGGAAGTGCTGCCTAAGGGAGTCTGGTTAATGCTGGAGACACGAGTTTTGTTTGGATGTGCGTGTGCGTGTGTGTTTCAATGATGATGATCATGTTACTGCTTCTGGTCTTATCCCAGACTTACATGAAAACACTCTTGGTCATTACATATTAAACATTAGATGAAAACTCCTCCTTTGGCTGGCATGTTGGATTTGAGACTATGCTGGCACTAGAAAGCATTTTAGGAAGCATCCCCCCAAAGTTGATGGTTTCTTTTTCCTTTAACATCGTGAGCAATCTGTTCGCCTTATTTCAGGTAGAGAAAGCTACTGAAGGGCTATTTCTTCAAACAACCATGAGACCTCTCTTCCAGGCTGAGAGAAAGTGATCCACAGTGTTCAACGTCGAGGCAACTGCCAATCCTTATGTCTGCTTTTTGCCCTTCTAGAAGTTCCTCACTACTTGAACGGCATGAGTTTTCTTACATCTGCTTAGACCAGAAGCCAGGAGCAACTGGTCAAGCATTTGTTTTGTTTTGTTTTTTTTTAAGCATATTTATTTACTTTGAGAGGGAGTGTGTGAAAGCACTCACAGAAAGGGCTGAGAGAGAGAGACAGGGAGGGAGAGAGAGAGAATTAGAGTCCCAAGCAAGCTCGTTGCTGACAGCACAGAGTCCGATGTGGAACTTGAACTCTCAAACCGTGAGATCACTACCTGAACTGAGGTCGGACACTTAACCAACCACGCAGATGCCCTAAAGCAGGCCAAATTTTACCAATGATGGCAATTTCCATGAAGACCCTAAATGTTCCTAAAACAATCCATTAGCATAACTCATACAGCTTTAAATATCAATTGGCTCTACTATAAACTCCATCTCCATTAAAAACAATTTCTTGCTAGCATTATTGGGGCCTGCGGTGGTGATAATACACACTTATATTCTATGTATGCTGATTTTGAGGGGGCAGGAGGAAGAAGAGAGGGGATGAAGACACAGCAGAAGACACAGAGAATGCTGTTGAGGGCCAGCTCCTGGGGTCATGCTTTACAATTGCTCATTTCATCTCTCTAATAATCTGGCTAAGCAGATATTATTATTTGTATTTTAACAGATTGGCAAACAGAAGGTCACATGGTCAGTGTGAAACTCAATTCCAGATTTATCTGATCCCAAAGCTTTGTCATCCACCAGTATTAACACCATAATCCTCAATGGCTGTCTCCAACTGACAAAGGTTCTGGAAAGATGAAATCCAGAACCTAACTCATACATTTAAGTGGCCAGGAAACCGGAGCATAGAAAGGTAATAGAATCTGTGAAACAATTCCAGAGAACCTGGCCTTCCTGGTTCTATGATTTCATTTACTTTATCATCCTACATAAATATTAATGAAGTATCAGCATCACACGAGCCGACCTCTATTATGCAGCCTTGTAGAAGGTCATTGAAGCAGCAAACAACTCCTTGAAAATTTCAATAGGCATTTTGTAGACTGAGCTTCAAACTCTAGGCTAGGCTCACAAGGAAACGGGTGGGTGATAGGCTCAGAAGATAGCTATATTTTCCTGATCCTTGGCTATATATATATAGGATATGGGAAAATATCTTTTTCAAAGAGAATTGTTCAGAACATGGAACTCTTAATATACTTGCAAATACAAAGAAAAGTTAATAAGAAAGAACTCACTGCCTGTGATAGCATGTCTGTCATAGTTCTTGAAATATTTCTAGAATTGCTATGGCATTTTAAATTTTCTTCAAAAATGAGATTTTGCAGGAAGTAGCTAATAATAAAAACTGTGGAATTCATTATTGATTATTTCATAAGATACGCATTCATTTTATGGTTTTATGATTTACTCAAGAGAGAGGTGAATCTTTTCATCTTTTGAAACCATGACTAAGAAAGATGTTGCGTAATTATTTTCAACCATTATCTACTAAGTGGAAAAATCATTACATGTTATTTTTTACAGGTACTAAAAAAAAGGACTTGAAGGCTTTCCTCTAAAAAACAGAAAGGCCATTTTATTTTATATGAGTTGGTTGGAAGCCTGATCTTAATTGTGTTTATTCATTGACTACACTTATTACATAATGATAATTAATTAAATATAATTAAGAGAGAACAAGTCTTAACAGAGAATAAGTTGTTGAATGTTAAACACATTAGAAGATATTATGTATAACAAGAATTTTCAAAATATAATTTTTATATTTATACTGAACTATGGCTTTTTGTGTTACTCTCATATTTGAGTATGTAGAAAAATCCCCAAAGTTTGCATTCTATCAGAGTTTCAATGATCTAAATGCTTTCTTATACTTTATTTGCAAAATCATATACTACCTTACTTCTAAAACTGGATAAAAGTATGATTTTCTGTAAGAAAAAAGTGAACAATACTACTTCTTTATGAACAAAATCTATTGGGGCGCCTGGGTAGCTCAGTTGGTTAAGTGCCCAACTTCAGCTCAGGTCATGACTCATGGTTCGTCAGTTTGAGCCCTGCGTTGGGCTCTGTGTTGACAGTTGAAGTCTGGAGCCTGCTTCGGATTCTGTGTCTCCCTCTCTCTTTGGCTCTTCCTTGCTCATGCTCTATCTTTCTCAAAAATAAATAAACACTTACCAAAAAAAAAAAAACCCACAAAATCTATCAAGATTTTTAATTTCACACAAACTCATGCTTAGGAATTGAAAAGAAAGAGTATTCTCATAATTAATAATTTTCACAGGAGATTATCTGGAATATTTATAATTCAGTCACCTACGTACACATATATTTTCACATTTTACACTCCATGGGCACCCGGCTGGCTCAGTTGGTGGAGCATGCAACTCTTGATCTCAGGGTTGTGGGTTCAAGCCCGATGTGGGATGTAGACATTACTTAAACAAAAATAAAATCACATCTTACTGTCCATTTTATAGAGTCCCTCCAGCTTCCAAAACTCTGAATGGGCAAAATGGTTGAAATACAGTGAGTTATTAAGTTACCCATAGTAAGTAACAAAGATGTGTTAAGATGTCACGAAGCCAGGGTGCCAGGGTAGCTCAGTCATTTGAGCCTCTGGCTCTTGATTTCAGCTCCGGTCATAATCCCAGGGTTGTGGGATCGAGCTTCGCATCAGGCTCTGCTGATAGCAAGGAGCCTGCTTGGGATTTTTTTTCTCTCCCTCTCCCTCTGCGCCTCCCCTTCTCACGCTCTCTTGTACTCTCTCTCTCTTTCAAAAAAAATGTCATGAAGTCAACTGGGTGAGGATTCACATACTATAAGTCACCATTATGTTATAAAACACCTTTGCAAGGGAAAAGAATTATGAAACAAGGTGTTCCGTATCTCTGAAATAAATTAATCCTCAAGAAAGTTAGAGTTTAATTTCCATCAATAAGAAAAATGGAATGATTTATCCATTGAAGTTGTAACTTAATGTTGTTCCAACTTTAAGCAGTTCATTAAGTTTCTAAATCAGGGGCTGGGAATTTTGTTCTCCAAAGAGCCAGGAAGTGAGTATTTTAAGCTTTGTGAGCCAGACAGTCACAGTTCCTTAACAGTACCATTGATGTGTGAAAGCAGCCACTCACAATATGTAAATGAATGGGCATGGCTGGGTTCTGATAAAACTTTATTTATAAAAAAAACGATGGTGGGCCACAGTGCCAGTTTCTGCTCTAAATGATTTGTTCCTGAAGTTCAGAAGGCAGTGAGCACAAAGAAAGAAGCTTAGTCCATCAATGCTGCCACCTATTCGGAGGCTAAAGTTTCTTTCCCTTTTCTTCTTGGGGTTCTTAGCTATGCCCCTGAGTGGCTCAGCTGTCATACCTAGGTGCATGCCTCCTGAATTATAACGGTGTTGGTGTTCAAGGCAATGAGTAAGCAAAGCTGGATAACAAGGCAGTGCCCTCCACAAGTGACATGGAGTCAGCACCTGGTCAGAGCGCGGTGACGTTGGTCAGGAAGGCTGCCTTGTAAGGTGTAAGGAGATCTTAGACCTACAAGAACAAAGATAAATGTGGGCTTGAAAAGAAGCATCAGGGAAGGAGCAGTTAGAAGACGAGGATGGGATGAGCCAAGGGGGAGACGTGGGAGGAAGGATGAGGTGGGGCAGGGGGAAAAAGGTGAATGAACAGATTCTAAGTAGGAAGAGAGGAGAATTGTCAGAATTGGTCAGTGTGAAATGGTGGTTGAGTTGGGGCTCTGGGGGTGTCCGGGTGGCTCAGACTCTCGGTTTCAGCACTGATAGCACAAAACCTACTTGAGATACTCTCTCTCTCTCTCTCTCTCTCTCTCTCTCTCTGTCCACCCAGCCCTCTCTCTGTCTCTCTCAGAATAAATAAACAAACATTAAAAAAATAAAGAGGCTGGGCTCTGGAACCCGAATGCCTAGCTTTGGATCCCAACTCGTCCATTCTTTCAGGCAAGTCACTAGAACTTTCTATGTTTCAGTTTTTCACTGGTAAAATGGGAGTAATAATATTGCCTACTTCAGAGGACTGTTCAGAGACTGGAATGAGCTAAAACATGTTCGGCACCCACAACTGTACCTGGCCTCTTGTTAGAACTCAATAAAACATTAGAAAACAGGAGTGGAAGGAGAAAAGAGAGAACAGCATTCAGGGCAGCTATGCTGAGGAAGCAGGAAAACCTCACGGCTAACATTTCTTAAGTAGAAGGAAGTAATTTCCATGTTCCTCTTCAATGATACAACACTTTTTCCAGTAAGAATTTCTAGTCACAGCTGCTGACTAGATATTACTAAAATTTTAAGCTGAATCCTGAAAATGTGGCATCATTTCTTGTAGCTCTTCTCAGCTCGACTATCTACAGGATTCCTGAACATCAGTGTAAAGTGAGATCATTACCGGTCATGGATATGTGCACAGAAAGGAGAATGTGGAACCCCAAATAATTCTCTGATCATAAGCTCGGCCTTGGTGACCTCGGGGGCCTGAGGAAATGTAGGAAGTGGGAGAGGGTGGCGACCGAACTCTTAGTTCCCAACTGTTCCCAACAGTTTCCTTTCTGGATGCTTGCCAGATTAACTGATGCAATTTTTGGGAAACGGGATAAGTGGTTGTAGATCATAGTAACTTAAGAAAAGGAGAAGAAGAAAAGGAGAAAAAGAAAATGGAATTTTGGATGGAGCCAACAATTCTTTCAGAAACAGTCCTTCCAGAATAATAGATAAGGAACTCCTTCTGATCCATTTAAAACCCAAGTCTCTCTAGAGATGAGAGCGGAGCCAGGATGTAGACGGGAGAGTTTGAAGTTATTATTCTGAACTCCCCCATCTCTCTCCTCCTGTCATCTTTGTGGCCGAAATGGGGACCAAAGTGCACAAGGTCAGGAGATATTGCCACATTTCCCCATTTGTTCTCGAGACTTGATTTCCCACCACTAGGTGGGAGGTGGGGATTACTGCTTTTGCCTCTGATGAGAAGTCCTAATGCTCATCTTTCCCGTTGATGTGATTTCCAGGCTGTTCCAGCAACAACAATGTCCTTGGCAGCAAGAAAGAGAGCGTGCTGCAACAACAGAGTCGGGGTGAGTACAGGACCGTCGGCCCGGAGCCAAAGCGCATGAGCAGCTGCTGATGTATCAGCAAATCTTCCCAAACTGTCCCTAGAGGGACCACAGGCTGAGAGGCATGCCATTTACAATGATCACCTGATAATACGGAAGTGTGAAGCTTTTCTTTTCTTTTTTTTTCCCCATAAAAATTTTGCTTTGGAGTCAGTCTTCAGACCTTGCGTCAATCTTCAGTTGTCACTAACGGTTTTCAAAGAAAGGGGATTTGTAAGTCACACGCAGAGCTGCAATCGATTTCATAATTCTCAATTATTTGTTATTTTTTATGGCGTGTATAAAATACTTCGGGAAAGTGTATCCTCAGCTTTGTTAAGGATTGGAGACCTGTCCTTATCCGGCATAAAGAAGATAACGGGTTATTTTTTCAAACGTGTCGTATGTACCTATTACATGTAAAATTGTAACTAAGTTAAAAGTAAAGGAAATTAATATTTATTAACCTTCTGTTACTATGCTCAGAACACTTCCGACTTTACAGTCTTATTTAATTCTCTGAAAGGCACTAAGTGGGAAATATTATGATCTCTGTTTCATGGACCAAGAAATTGATCCTCAGAGAAGGCAAATAATTTGCCAGGGTAGCACAGGTAGGTAAGTCAGTGAATTTGTATCCAAATCCATCAGACTCCAAACTCTACAATCTGTACACTATTTATGCCGTGATCATTGTTATTAGGTTACGGGGAGGGCTTTCAATCATCTCTAAGGAAGGGGGTCAATCAATAAACAAGCATTCACAGTAAATATTCCTGGCTGAGGTTAAGGTTTTAAAACAATGGAGCTTAGGGGCGCCTGGGTGGCTCAGTCAGTTAAGCATCCGGTTTCGGCTCAGGTCATGATCTCACGGTTCGTGGGTTCAAGCCCCGTGTCAGGCTCTGTGCTGACAGCTAGCTCAGAGCCTGGAGCCTGCTTCAGATTCTGTGTCTCCCTCTCTCTCTCACCCTCCTCTACTTGCACTGTCTCTGTCTCTCAAAAATAAATAATAAAAAAATAAAAAACAATAAATAATAAAACAACGGACCTTAGTCTTAGGAGAACATTGGAATCCCCCCACCAGAATGATCTTAAAAACATCAATGCCTACTGGCCCCCAGAGAGTCAGTATTTTTCAAAAAAAAGTATTTTTCTAATTGTGATCCTGGGGGTTGAGAACCAGTGTTTACAAGTGTACATATCTATATCTGTATTATGTATTTATATCCATAATAGAACATTTATATTTTTAAAAATTACCTTTTTCTGACATGTGACATTTATCTAGGATTATAATTACTTTCTAACTGTCTATAGTCCATTTTTGTTCCTGATACACTACAGGCATTCAGTAAATATTAGTCTTCAGTTTCCCCTCTCTGGTACTTTTTAACGTATAATTTGCAGTTTGACTTTGTATTACCTCTATGTTGTACTTACACTCTGGAGAAAGACATCTTGAGATCTTTCTAAATCCCTGAACGCCAAAATGTCAGGACACTTCTATAGATTTTTCTGTCAAATCATATTTCCATTAAGAATCGTCTCCTTTAATGGCAAATGAGTCATTTTTCCGATGATCATTTAAGTTTTCTTTGTCTTCGGAGGACAGCGAGTTGAGAATAAACGAGACCTCTTTGCAGGCAGGTGTTGGGTTTAATGCACCAGGCTTTGCTCCCCCCTCCCCCACCTTGAACATTGCTGGAAATCCTGCTTCAACAACATTACAGATCATTATGTGCCAAGGAGCTACATGAACTCTGAAATGCCAAGGCCATGGTTGGGGGGGTGTTGTTGTATAATATGGCTCATGCTTTATTAATAATAGTGGTGCTGGCTATTGAATTAAAATTTCCAGTTTATATTGATTAGATGCAATAAAGTGCTCCTAGGCACTTTTCTCACTTGGTGGCAGCTCTGGGAAGACTGGTGTTTAAGTCATACCGCATATCCTCCAAGTCTAGAAAAGAGCAGAGCATCATAAAGGTGACAAAGTCGGCTAGATCACGGGGTGGGAGATGGAGTCACCAAGTCTTATCTTCTATATTAACTGTTCCTACTATTTACCCCACTTTAACTATTCCTCACTTCTTCCCTTTGTCCACTTCTTTTTTTTTTTTTTTTGAGAGACCGAGAGAGGGACAGAGCAAGCAGGGGAGGGGCAGAGAAAGAGGGAGACACAGAATCCGAAGCAGGCTCCAGGCTCTGAGCTAGTGGTCAGCACAGAGCCCGATGCAGGGCTCAAACCCACGAACCGTGAGATCATGACCTGAGCCGAAGCCAGATGCTTTACCGGCTGAGCCACGCAGGCACCCCCACTTCTTGATTTTGTTTCCAGATGTTTTGGTCTTGCTGAGTCACTTTAATGAATCCCCGACTCAGGCAAATTCAGGTCCCCAAAATCACCTTTCTAAAGCCAGGCCTCTTTGTCGGGATGAGGAGTCAGAAATAATAAATGGCCAAAACATCAACAGTGCATTTCTTGGTGAGCAAGTTAAGCGTCTTGCACAGGCCACAGTAGTACAGAAAGATCTGGAATTTTAGACACCAAATCCATCATTCTGTGCTTCTGGCTGGAAGAATTTTGGTGTCATGATTAAAATCTGAGCGCGTTTCTGTGAGTGCCTGACAAGTTCACCAACCTCCCTGAGTTCTAGTTTTCTCATCCATGAAGTGAGAATAATTAGTATCTATCTCTTGGGGGTTACTGAAAGCTTTAAATGAGATAATATACACTATACATAGGTAGCCACTTATTCTGCCTTCACATTAAAGGTAGGTTCTCCTAAACCCTCGGAAGCGGCAGTGTTATCACATAAAGAAGAAGAACATGTATTCCTTCCCTTCATTTCTGTCTATTTTAAGTCATACTTATCATTGACAAACAACTTCACTGAAACAACACAGAGCTTCTTTTTGGAAAACACAGTCCTATACAAACTTTCATTTAGGTCATTACATTTCCTGTTGGCAGATTTCATACTTTTTTTCTGCTTTCTCTGGCTCTCATTCATGAAATGGAAGATACTTAGAGGCTTATAATCTTTGTCTTGAACATAGTATGGTTCTCCAAGGGGGCATCTCTGTCCCCGCCAAGGGGATCTTCACCAATGTCCAGGACACTTTGGGTTGTCAACAATTTAGAGCCGGGTTGGAGGGGGATTGCTACTGGTTTCTAGTGGGTAGAGACGAGGGATGCTGCCAAACAGGTACAGGGAAGGTCCCAGAACAAACTGGCCAAATGTCAGCAGAGCTGAGGTTGAGAAACCTTGTCCTAACATTGAACCGTTGACTGATCCCTGCAGAATGGGGGGCCACTCACAGCGTCAGGACCAAATCTGGATGAAAGATCTGGGAGTCAGGAGACCGGACACCAAAATGTGTGTGCTTAAGATCTAGTCGAGGGGCACCTGGGTGGCTCAGTCGGTTAAGCATTGGACTTCGGCTCAGGTCATGATCTCACGGTTCATGGGTTCGAGCCCCTCGTCAGGACTCTGTGCTGACAGCTCAGGGCCTGGAGCCTGCTTCAGACCCTGTGTCTCCCCCTCTCTCTCTGCCCCTCCCTCACTTGTGCTCTGCCTCTCTGGGTCTCAAAAATAAGTAAATGTAAAAAAAAAAAAGATGTAGTCAAGGTTCTGTGAAGTAGGGAGTACCCAGAATGGGGAGGAGGTACCAGACTTTAGTTGTCCCTTGGAACAGATAAGGCACAGCTTTCCCAGAGACAGCGGCAAGTCCAACAAACTTTTCGTGAGTCTAATCAAATGGCAGTGGCAACACCTTCTTTGTTCTGTCATGATTCAGACCAAATAAAACAGGGATGGTTAGGCCTGGGGCTGCCGGGTGACCGGTGAACAGTGGCAGGTGATCAGAAGCCTGCACATGTGCTGAGACTTGAAACAGACCAGAAACAAACGTGTAACAACATACGCCAACGGTGCCTCCTTTATTTTTCAGATGCTTCTGTCGTCACTTCTGAGTGTACTCACGGTCATTGGCGCAGTGTACTGCATGCTGGTATCTCTCCAGGCTCTCTCGGAAGGCCCTCTCATTTGCAACTCTCAAGGGAACGGCACATCCAGTTGTGAATTTTCATTCCGTAACTTAAGGTGAGTCACCTGATTTTCCGGATTCTCTTACGTGCTGCAGCTAGTTACATGAGAATAGTATGGCGCTGCCATGGCACCATGGTGCTCTCTCATGGAATGGCCGGGACACACAATCTCTCTCGGGGATTTAGCACATTATCCCCAATTGGCACAACCCCATAGAAATGGAGGAACCGCCATATTCAGAATGCTTTGGGGGTGATCTTGTCTAAAAGGAGTAGTTGACTCAGATGCTTATCCTGGTCTTTTAAAAATCTGTGGCTGCATGTATATGTGTATAAAGAATTTCTAGAAATATACACCAGAAACTTGATCCTTTGAGAATATGATGGAAGGTGCCCTGGGGAAGTGAAGGGAGCAATGACTTTCTACACGTCTGAACTAAATTTCTAAGTCCCAAGCATATGTTACTTTTATAATTTAAAAAGTTGAATAAAAGCACAATACATAAAACCTAGAACCTCACTTATAAGCCCTACAAGAAACAAAAGCAGTCAAGAGATTCATGCAGACTTCATATAAATATAGGCATGGGGATGAATCAAGTTTAACTCCGGTAGTCACGGCACTGAAGCGTTAGTTGTAAATGGCTCGTTTCAGTCTTGTACGATGGTTCTGTACCTGAATCTAAGCACTGAATCTGCAGAACTGGAAGAACAGAACAACCTAATCCATCAGTTATCTGTATGTTCCTCAGCTTGGAAAATAATCAGAATTCACTCTTGTAATGACATGAAAAAAAATTTCCCCCTCCTTTCCTCTTATCTTGCTACATTAAAAAATAGAAATCTCCTGGGGGCGGCTGAGTGGCTCAATTGGTTGAGTGTCTGACTTTGGCTCAGGTTATGATCTCGTGTTTCATGAGTTTGAGCCCCACATCAGGCTCCGTGCTGACAGCTCGGAGCCTGGAGCCTGCTTCAGATTCTGTATGTGTGTGTGTCTCTCTCTGCCCCTCCCATGCTTGCACTCTCTCTCTCAAAAATAAACATTAAAAAATTTTCTAATAAAAAATAAAAATCTCTCAAAATTTGCATACTGTAGTTGCTGTGAATCAAAATTTTAAAAAAATTCCCTTTCCTAATAGATCTGAAGTTTACAATAAGAGACTGTAAGCACAGGCGCTGGACACATTCAGTCCTCAGGAGGTGACAACTCACCACGCACCAGGCTAAGTTCTGGAGCTAAGAGCCACTCTAGTTGGGGACACAGACAGTTACAGAGGGTAAACAGTTACAAGAGTGATCCCACGCTTGCTGGCACATGGCAGAAAGCACACTCCTTCTACATGCTGAAAATACTGTCATATTCCCAGGATAAATGTCAGCTGTTGGTATCCAGAAATGTAAACTTTCTAAGAACACTTAGCCTTACTCTGTAGTAAACTGAGGAAACACCATCTGAGGGTAAATCGTGTGAGGGCTCGAAGCTCTCGTTTTCCAGACCTGGTTACAGTGGGCACGGATCGTAATCAGGCATACAGAACATGCCTTTTGTCAGCGGAAGTTGCACATCTCATTTTAAAGCAGATACAGCACTGCAACTTTGCATTAAGGACTGAGCTCCATGAAAGAGGTGCCTCCTTAATTTGCATGTCTTTAGCAAGTAGAAGAACGCCTGTATAATTAGGGTGAACCCCATGAAATGAATATTCTACCATTTCTGACATAGAAAATTTCACATGGTTCAAGCTAAGACTAGGCGCTATAGAGAAGCTGGATGAGGGGCGCCTGGGTGGCTCAGTCGGTTGAGCATCCGACTTCAGCTCAGGTCATGATCTTGCGGTTGACAAGTTCCAACCCTGCGTCAAGCTCTGTGTTGACTGCTCAGAGCCGGGAGCCTGCTTCAGATTCTGTGTCTCACTCTCTCTCTGCCCCTCCCCTGCTCATGCTCTGTCTCTCTCTGTCTCAAAAATAAACAGAAATTTAAAAAATTTAAAAAAAAACAGAAAAGCCAGTCGAATGATGGGCTGTATAATCAATGAAAGTTTTGTAGCTATCAGAGTCCACGGACACATGATCAGAAACCTTGAACTTAGCTACAGTTCTGGGCGCTTGTGTTTTATTACACTCGCCCTTTTCTGCGAGTGTAATAAAAAGCACTATGCTGCATTCTTTCTTCATGATAAGTGGTATTCCTGAACATTTTCTATCGTTTCTTGCATTTCAGCGACATCCATCCGGAGTCCTTCAATCTTCAGTGGTTCTTCAGGGAGTCCTGCGTGACTCCTCTCGAGGCCACGGATCCCACCGTCAGTGGCGTCACGGCCGGGGACGGGAGGCTCCACGGCTTGCACTTCGATTCTGAAGAAAACAAACACCGGACGATACACTTAACAGTCTTCCTGAGCCTGCTGCTCGTGGCGATTTTCCAGCTCCTGTTCGGGCTCAGTCAGATGGCCGTCGGTCTTCTTGGCTGTCTGTGTGGAGTCACTAAGCGGAGAAGTAGGGTTGTGTAGTTTCGTGGCCGGCAAGTAGGAATATTAGCAGTTGGAATGATCTGAGGTTGCATTTAAAAGATACTCTTTCAGAAGTTCAATAGTGGAACACTGTCCAGGAAGCCGCGGGAGTCTTTTTAGGCCAAAAGTTATCTTTGAGGTGATTAAAAAAAAAACTCAGCCTTTCACAGAAAACCAGGAGCAATCATCAGTGGTTGACTCGGAGGAAAGGTGGAGAGAAGTTTGCAGTCTGCTTCCTGGCTTTCGGCACTTCTGTACTATTTGAATTCTTAAGTTCTATATTCTTGTGTGTGGAGGGAGAAGGGAGTGAGGGGGAAGGAGAGGGGGCTGGGGAGGCAGGGAGGGAGGAAAGGAAGGAACGGAAGTTGTTCTGGAAATGGAAATATAGAACTTTTAAAAATTGTATTTCTTTATACTTAAAATAAAAAAAGAATAAACAGATAACCTGAATGTTTTTAGACCTAATTACTAGCTTATAGTATGCGGGAGAGGACACACTCAGACAAACGCCAAAAGAGGGGCATTAAACAGACAAGAGCCCCATTTGCAACAAGAAAATTATTGGGAAAGTAAAAGGTGGGATGGGGTGAGAGGACTATTCCAGACTAGGAGACGTTCAACGAGATGCATCATGGGGCCTCCATTGGGGGGTAACGGGGGAGACGTGTACAAGGACTGGTTTTGGGGGGTGACGCGTGGAGGGCTCGGTCGGGGATCACGTGCGACTCTTGATCTTGGGACTGGGAGTTTGAGACCCACGGTGGGTGTAGAGATTACTTAAAAAAAATAAATAGGGGGCACCTGGGTGGTGCATTCAGTGAAGGCCCTTACTCTTGAGTTCAGCTCAGGTGACGGTTCGTGAGATGGAGCTCGGGGCCAGGCTCTGTGCTGACAGCAGGCTTGGGATTCTCTCTCTCCCTCTCTGGAGCCCTCTCCTACTCATGCTCTCTCTTTCAAAATAAACATTAAAAAAATAGATATATGAATGCAAACATATGGTATCTATCCTTCTCTGCCTGACTTATTTCGCTTAGCATGACACCATATGTTTGCACTCATAGGTCTAACAGGAGAGACCTGGCAGGGGACCATGGGGAGAGGTTGGGGGAAAGAGAGCGGGGGAGAGTGAGGGACACAGATCAAGGGAGACTACTGAATACTGAAAATGAACCAAGGACTGAAGGGGGAGGGGGAGAGAGGGAAGGGGTGATGGTCATGATGGGGGGCACTTGTGGGGAGAAGCACTGGGTGTTATATGGAAACCAATTTGACAATAAACTATTAAAAAACAGATATATAGATGGATACATAAATATATTAGAATTGGTTTCGGTGATGTTAAATAATTATTGCTAATATTTTTAGGCCTGACAATGGTTTTATGGCTATACAGGAAAATGTTACTTTTAAAGAAATGTATATTTACATGGTTGGGGGGAAATGTCATGTTTTTAAGATACTTCAGCCAAAAAATGAAGCAACAGAAAAATGTTAATTATTATATTTAGGTGACAGGGATGTTGCAATCCATTACACTCTCCTATTTTCCTGTTTGCATTCATTCACAATTAAAAATAAATGCCTAAAACAAAAAAACACCAGTCTTTCAAAAGCTGCTTTCTACATATACCAGTCCTTAAGAGACAGGATAACAGAACCATGCAGTTTCCATATTAAAATGTTATAAGATGGATAAAACTAAAAATCCAATTTCTGAATGTGATCATTCCTGCATTTTATTTCAATTGTTTGTTTACTGGGCTTAAGGCTCTAGAAATAATTTTCATTACCTACATTATAGCTGTCCCCACCTGCAATTGGTAACATCCAGAACACACAGGCATTTCTTTCTGACTCTATCTACTGCACAAAGACCCTCTCCTCGTGTCCCCATGTCCCCACGTATGCTTATTTATCCTTAAGCTCTGGCTTTGGTATCTCCCACTCGAGAAAGCCTTTCCTTCCGAGGGCGCAGGATTCCAACCAGGTTAGCACTTACCACGGTCATCACACCTGTCACAACGGGACAGCTGTGTGTCTGTCCCCCCAGAAAACTGTGTCATTCTCAACCATTTATTCCTTAGCTCTTCCTCACTTCGGGGCCCTGGCAAGGCTGATCCTCTGCCCAGCCCCCAGCGGCCACTCAGATCACCTCTGGCCGTGTCCTCCTCCTTCTTCAGACTTGGGCACAGCCACCAGCTTTTCTCAGGGGCCTTCCCGAACCACCTAATGACGATTTCCCCTGCCTCTCCCTTCTCACGTTCAGTCACTGACAGCACTCATCATGATGGCAACAGTACTTTTACGTGTGCTGGTTTCTTAAACGTCACCCTCCCCCCGTAACACCACAAGCCCCATGAGAACCCGGAAACATCTCTTTTATTCACTCCTGGTACAGTCGGTAGCAAGTACGGTGCCTGATGGGGGCCATTATAAATACTTTGTTGAGTGAATGAATGAATCTCATCTCTGGTACTCAGCTGTTAGTGAGAGCCAATGTTTACCAAATGAGTGTCAAACTGCTAATTGCCATAAAATGAGAACACCAGTGAAATGAACACGACCGCTCACTGGACCGGACTGAACAGTAGGAGAGTCGGTGATGATGCACACAATCCACTCATCACCCTGGAAATGGGGGAGATGACCCTCGTTCTCCACGGGTCACGAGACACAGAGACTTACGCCTCCCATTTGAGAGCAGAAGAAGCGATGCATGGCAGTAGCAGTAGCTGTTTTGGTCCTGCGGGAACTATTGCCTTGGATTAAATACCTACAGCCAAGGCCACCTGTGGTTAAGGATCTTTTGGGGACGTGTCATCTCTGTTCCAGTACCTACACTTACAAATGCATGCATGTGTACACGTGCGTGGGTGCGCGCACACACACACACACACACACACACACAGGTAGTCATTTACAAAGCTCACTCTTCTTTTTCACTTCCACCCATGCTCCATCTTGTTTTGGAATCTTTAAGCTTTCACTTTTTTGCTGTGCGCACCATCGGAGATGTCTCCCTATCCTTCAGCATATGTCCCACGTTCCTCCTCCTCAATAAGATCATTTTTTTTTATATTTGAGAGAGAGAGAGAGAGAGTGCAAGTAAGGGAGGGGCAGAGAGTGGGAGACAGAATCCCAAGCAGGCTCCGTGTCCCCACGGCAGAGCCAGATGTGGGCCTCGAAGTCAGGAACAGTGAGATCACGACCTGAGCAGAAATCAAGAGTCAGACACTTAACCAACTGAGCCACTCAGGTGCCCCTCCATAAAATCCTTTTCTAATCCTCTAATTCTTTACTGAGCCCTCTTCCCCTCCTCTCCATGAGACTGTCAGCTCCTCACGGATGGTCGGGGCTCGGGGCCTTCCTGCTCTACCTGCTACCGCAGGGATCAGGGCGGTGCGCGCATGGGTGTCTACTTCGTGACACGGTCACATGTAAGTAAACAGCAGTTATGGTAAATGAAACCTTTCTGAACTTGAGGCCAGGGAAAACAGCACAATTTCAGTATCAAATGTAGTTAAGAAGCTAGAAAAGAGACATTCGTTCAAGAAAGGAAGGAGCTCTCAAATACAGTTTCATAAAATTATCCCTCAAAGTGTAAATAACCGGCTACTGCTGCAGCCAGGATTCCTGCAAGTAGGAAACACCCCAGCCCCCACCTTGGACACAGCTCTGAAGGTGGCCCTGACCTTCCTCCTCCTGCTGCCCCTTTCCCTGCACCAGGAATTCGTTCTTCCTTCTCTGCTGGCTGAAATCACTATGTGTGTGTGTATACGTGTGTATTTCAAGGTTTGGCTCAAATATCTAAGAAGTGTTTCTCGACCATCCTGATCAGGAATGGATTTGTTCCTCTCAACTCCAAAACCATCTTCCTGCAGAGATAAACAATCTCCAGGTGAGGGAGGCTGGCGTAACGGAGCTTGGCTTTGGAGCGAGAGATTCAAGCGCTTCTATTTTTTTTTTTTTTTTTTTTTTTACATCTGTGATGAGGCGAAGACTGGAAGCTAAGTTGGCTTCTTTTCCGGGGGGGAGGGGATGGGGTGTCTTTTGAGGTCCCGGCTTCATGCAGGAATTCCCTGCCCAAGACATGGAGCTGCATGTCCTGCCCCTGCACAGCATTAAAGGAGAAAGTTCTAGGTCTCCAGGATTGGGTAAAAATCAACAGGGAAGGCGGGGGGGAGGGGGGGGGCAGCTTTTGTGCTTATCTCCTGGAATGCCTGCTTCTTTATTTCATTTTTGGCCCTGGAAGAATCCTTTTCATGCCTGTCCAGTAAAAGCAGCAGTAATTTTACCCATCGTTTTTATCGTCTTTGTGGTTTCAACTGGGAGGATCACCCAAAAATTACCTTGTGATACACACACACATATATAAAGCTAGAATTAATATAATCACATCATTAGGCTATTATAAAAGATTTTCATAGGTAAAAAACAATTGCCATCAAACTCATGATAAATTCTAGGAAAAGAACAATCCTTCCTCCAAGTATCTTTGTTTTAAATGTTTATTTTTGAGAGGGGGTGGGCAGAGAGAAAGGGAGACAGAGAATCTGAAGCAGGCTCTACATTGTCAGCACAGAGCCCGATGTGGGGCTCGAACTCACAAATCGCAAGATCAGGACATGAGCCGAAATCAAGAGTCGGATGCTTACCCTGAGCCACCCAGGCGCCTCTCTCCAGGTATTTTATTTTGGGAGGATGAGGCGAGAAGCAAGAACACAAACATTACATCCATCAACCTAAGGCGTTTCCTTCAACTGTCTTTCTGAAACTGATGGCCTGGGGAGAAAGATATTGAAGACGCGTGCAGAGCACCACATCTAACTAAAATCCTGTTCCTGAATGCAAACGGGGGTGAGAAATTTGGAGAGCTACAGGGTCCCAGGATTTGGTTTCACTGGCGCTTTTAAATCCCCTGAGATTGTGCATCTTGGCTAAATAGCACAATGGAAGGAGCAGACACAACTCAAGTTGTTTTCATCTGAACCGCTTTACAGATACTGCAACTTACAAAACCACCTGTAAGGTGACCAGCACCTCGTGCTGCGGGGATGGGGACCTCACAGGACGCCCGGGGGATGTCCCTGCTGCCTGCCAAGTCATTACCTGCTCTTCCTTCTCCTGAGGTGGGAAGGTTCGCGTTCATTAATGGTAATATGATACGAAACATAGCTCACAGCACAGCATGATGAAATAAAACTTTTTGACAGACAACCGTTGCTTTAGTTGACAGTTTATTAAATACACTACATTTGTACCTTATTCTGTGGGTTTTTAAATCATTCACACAGGGGGTTAGTAAAAACATACTTTATAGAAAATCATCTGCAAAACTAAAATAAAAATAAGAATGCACATTTTACACACATACTAGATAAACTGCTGGAAACACCAGGAATTCTTTTAATGAAGGGGCTGGAAAACGCCTTGACCTCATTAAACCTGACGCCAGACCACGACTACGGAAGCGTGACTGCTCAAGTGTGGATGCAAAAACGCCTATTACCAAAACTGTTCCATCTAATCGTGTGAGAAACCAGGACAAAATAAAGGACTAGCCTTCTTTTCCAGGTGCTTTTCTAAATCCATTCTCTATGCACTCTCTTTCCCATTCGGAGTAATCACTGTGTGGATGGACTGAGGAGGCAAAAATGAATTCCCTTAAAAAAAAAAAAAACAACCAGAGCCTATTTACAAAACATGCAAAGGGAGAATCTGAGGGAGGCGTGTGTTACTGCAGAAGTGCTTCGACGGGACCACAGCTGAGGGGGAGGGGGGGAGATACGCCTTTACTTCTGCAAGGGTCAGTCCTTCCCCCCTCCTTTCTGGAAGAAATACACGGTCAGGGCAGGGACTATAAAACGGCATACGATGCAAAGACAGAAACAGAGAAGTTTGCAAATTCTTTATATTTCCAGCTGCAGACACCGAACTTTCCAGAGCGGGGGCGACCTCTAGCGGCGGAACCACAGCCAGCTGTTCAGCAGCCAGAAGGCTACAGTGATGGAGTACATGACCATTTCCCTCTTGGCGCGCTCTTTGTTCTCCTCTTCGAGGAGCTGTAGCCGTCTATTCAGTTTGATTATCTGGGTGAAAAACAGACAATGACAACAAACAAAATAGAAGCTTTAGTGCAAGGGGCAATTAGAGGCTTAGGAAGCAGTAGGACCTGTCAAAAGAATTCTTATCAACATGGAGAGTTTCACTTGGAGCAAGATGAACCCTATGCCGAACACAGGGCACCCACGACCGCTTACATGCCAACATGACCTTCTCCCTTTCCGGTCCCCAAATTTCTGAGTCAGAAGAGGGTGTATTTTCCTTCCTTCCTCAATTAAACTTGAGCGAGGGAGCGGCGGCCCCTGGATGGCTATTCCGACAGGACGCGGTGGGGCGGGCGCCGAGGACCTGCTCCCCTCTCTGCTCCTCCTACTGGCTTCTGTCCCTGGGCTAGGTTGTCAGTCTGCACCCTGCGCTCCTTGCCTGCCGCCCGGACCCCCCGGGGCTGCAGGGATGCAACTCTCCAGCTGCGAGAAAGAGTGTCGCTCGTGGACGGCTCTGCCCTCGGCTGCTGGTCCCCGCAGGGGCCAGTCCTGGACGGGGCAACGGCCCTGCCCGAGCGCATGCTCCCTTCCCAGGGCGGTAGCCTGTTTCCGGGAACCCACTCCTGATGGGGTTCAAGGTCTAGACACCCCCTCCCCCGCCCCCGTCCCCTGCTTCAGGCTCCTCGTGAGGCCGGCCACATGCAGCCCCCCACTTCCCTCTTGCCCCTCCATCTTGCCTCCCCTGCCTCCCGGGCAGCCGGTAACCGCGGGCACACGCCCCGCAGGCTTTCTGCGCGCACCTGCACCCCAGGATCTGCTTTCTGGGGGGGCTGACCTGCGACATCTACGGAGAAACACAATGCGCCCCGGAGGGCCCTGTGAACGCTCTACGGGATTACTGTCGCCATGTCGGAGAAGGTGAAGGAAAAGACTTTCACAGAATGTGGAATCCTTAGCTTCTTGAGGGCTGAGAACTCCAAAATGGGGGGCAGATGCCGGGAACGGGAGTTTACGGACAGCGGTGCAGAGAGAACCATTTTCACAACCTGAAAAGGGACTTCACTTTATAACCAGTGCCCAGCAACCATTTTTCTCTTATGGCCAGTAAAAAAAAAAAAAAAAAAAAAAGATAAATAAATAATGTGCTTAAAGTTAATGACCTTTTCCCAACCACTTGCAAGGAGAGAGGCTTATCTGGTCCCACGGGATGCTCTGTCGTGCACTAGACGGTGCACTTTGTTGTCAGTGATAAAAAATGGGCATCGACCTTGACTCTTAGGGTATTTTTATCTGGGCCTATCTGAGAGTTGACAACATTTCCTATCTTGAAGCCGGGTGGCCCATGAGCTCCCCGGCCACGGAAGAAACGGGACACAGGCTGGTGGGTTTCCAAACTGGCAATGGGGCGAAGGGGGCTGCAGAAGCAGCAGCTTCCCCTACTGCCGGGGTCACACGTGTTAACTCTGCAGAATCTTCTCGTGATGTGGTGCTTGGGACTGGTGTCAGAAACTCAGGTTCCCGCCTGGCTTTCTACTACTTTCGGATTCTCACAGGATGGGGGCGACCATCTTTGTCCTCTACTAGTTTGGCCTCTAAGCTAAGGATCGAACAGATGCTGTTAAAACTCTGAAACTCCTGTTACGCTCTCAGAAAGCAAGGCTGTGGGTATGACTGTGGATTCAATGGCAAACGCCAAAGAGACTCCCTTGCTTCAACAGGCGAGGTATCAACAAATATTCTCGAGAGCTCTGATACGGCATCCACGTTTTAAACAAATGAGACTCAAGATAAAAAAGTAGTATTTGTTTCACACCATCCTTATATTAAATCTTTAAGATTATATTGATTTTTATGTTAAAATATTTAGTGTCTCGATCTTAGAAATACTTTATTTCATTCACGTCTCCTCTACATGTATTTGGCACAGACACAATTTCAACGCTGACTACGCCTCCCCTACGTGTGTGTCTGTGAGTCTAGAGGCGGCAGGACTGTGAACTAGAAATGTGCATACGCAACTGTAGTTCCAAGCTAGGACTCGTGACAGAACACGAGAAACACATCACGGAGACACTGTGCAAACCGGAAGCAGTGATTTCCAAAGTGGAACTCCCAAACATCGTATCACAGGTCCCTGAAGGGACTGTCCTGCGTTCCAGAAAGTCAAACCAGCAGTTTAATGGCTACACCGGTTTGTAAAATGCCAAGAGTTTTTGTTAGTGGCCAGAATTGTACCAATCCATTTTGGTAATACCGTTTTATGCTGCTTAGAACATGTAAACGGTGGTTTAACATATCTTTAATCAAAATGGAAAAGTCAACTAGGGCTTATTAAAAACAGCTTGAGAAATAAAATAATTCATGGGTTCCACAGGATAATGATAAAATGTTAAAAATGATCATTAGCATATTATATGAATATAATTTTGGATCCTATCTTGTCTGGTACGTTAAATACCTGTCGTCTTAACGAAGCTGCATCTACAACAGTCATGTCGTCCGAAGTTCCCTCCATCGTTGCATCTATGTGTGACATGCCATGCCTAGCAGATGAGAAATAAAAATGCAACTTAGTATTAGAATAGAACTAAGAGTATCCTGGCAAGTCACATCACGTGTTGGGCAATGCTCAAAAAACTGTTCAGAAGACTCACATTTAACGACAGGAATTACTAAAACATTTTACCATCTGAATCGGTGCTAACAAAGGAAAGCAGAGGAAAACGCCAGAGTATTTTGAGCAGTGATTTAAGAGCTGCCACTCTGGGCTACAACAATGTGGAATTCTCCCGCAAGCTTCCGTCTGGACGCAGTTCCTCAAGAGTCCCTGCTGAGGCTCGCTGGGGAAACACTGAGTAAACAACGCTAGCTAAAAAAAATAACCTTTTTTTTTTTTTGTATTTCTCCTCCTCTTCTCATCACCACTTCTCTTGCCATTTCTACTCTCTACTTATTTCTAGCTACCTGTTCTCTATTACGTCTCCCTCGGAAACAATTATAAAATCACCTGAGGGCATCTTGGATTCAGATCCAGGACTAGCTCAAAGAGAAGTCATTAAGAGGCTGTGTATAAAATAATACTGCAAAGCCATGAAGAACAACCCCAGGGGAAGCGCATTAAAAAATACTTCTTTTTCAAATACAGTTACTTCTAAAAGAGCACGGAGTTTTAAATGCCTAACAATAAGCCTCTGAGAAGCAAATACACACAAATGCTATGCTTCCCCTTTGCCCGAATTTCCATTTCATAAGCTTATTTTAATTAACAGCTTAATTGAGAAATAATTTACCTCACATGTTTATATCCTCACTATTTTAATCCTGTATGGTTATTTCACTAAAATGGTATAGTAACTTTCCTGAATGACCAGAATATAAACAAATTGAATTCAAAAGTCACTCCTTTGCCGTCCAGAGAGAGTTGGCAGATGGGTCACACTATTCTAATCTTTCAAACAAGTCCCCATTACAAAAAGCACATTACCGCATGAAGGGGTCATGAAGAGAATTACAGTTTTCAGACATGTTAAAGACAAGTCTATTCAGAAAATCATGTTTCATATGCTGTTGAAAATAATCCCAAAATAACTTAATAAAGTAAGTGGAACAGGATTTTGTATTTTATAATCATTCACTGTGTCCTCAGCCATGGTCATCATTCTGAACGCGGCTGATAACTACACGTAGTGCAGTTTCAGTGGCTGATGATACGTACGGACTCTAGATAATCTAGAACAATCTCTACATGTCCTTTTATCCCTAAATGGACTTGCTTTATCATCTCACCACTCCTTTCTTCACTGTAACAGGAAATATCCGCAAATACTGACAGTAACTGCATCCAAGAAGTAAGCTTCAAGGTGAGTAGAACTATGGATTTATAATATCTGAGTTAATTATTCTTTGGACCATTAAGACAGAATTATTATATGCCCGGAGGAAAAAACAGGGGTTGAAGATTACTTTTTCTATACTTTATCTTCAAAATAAAACTTTTCCTCAGGGCACCTGGGTGGCTCAGTCAGTTAAGCATCTGACTTCGGCTCGGGTCTTGATCTCACGGTTCGGAAGTTTGAGTCCCACGTCGGGCTCTGTGCTGACAGCTCAGAGCCTGGAACCTGCTTTGGATTCTGTGTCTCCCTCTCTTTACCTTCTCCCTGCTCTCTCTTACTCTCTCTCAATACATAAACATTAAAAAAAAAAAGTGTTTAAACTGGAGGAAAAAAAGAAGCAATGGCTTCAAAGTTAAAGGAACCCCAGACTGAACACAGAGAATGAAGTGTAAGTGACAGGAATTACTCATTTAAATCCTGATTTAAATAAGGTGTTAAACACCCGGAAAGGAAACCTTCACTTGTAAAGAAATCTAAGATCCATTTTAAACTAAAAGCTATGTTTATCAGAACTAAAAACTCTGTAAGAAATGTTAAGTCAACTCACTGCCTGAAAGTTCTTTCACAGAAAGAGAAAAGGATCACAAACTTACAGTTCCAAGGATATACAAGGATAGTAAATATACAAGGACTGTTAACATACAATGGACTGAACTGATACTGTGAAAGATACCAGGGAGCAGAGGGTAAGGACCACTAAGGACCTACTCTTCGATTCCTCTAGCCTGAATTCAGCATTATTAAGAAACTGATGTTTCCCTCTCCTCTTGCCTAAAAATCCATGGGTCAGATTCCTCTCATCATAGAAAAAATGCTGACAGTCTAACTCTACGGCCACGGTCATACATTTCTGCTTAAAACGAGCAAAATTAGCTCTGAAAAAGTTACAGTTAATGGTATCTGTGAATACTAACCAATTTTCTTTTCCCCAGAAGCTGGGAAATGGGGGGTTTGGCACTCAGAACCTTAAGCATTCGTATGTGCCATTCTATCTGTCCTTGTGCATGACAGGAAGAAATAATTAGGCTACGCATGTCTGAAGGAATGAAAGTAAGAGGGAAAAGCTTACATCAACAGTTCACAGAAACTCTTCAAACTAGATGCCTTTTCTAAACGTTTACCTGTCTAGACTGTCAATGCTGGTCTCCCCCAATTTAAGACGATGCCGTATACACAGGCTGATCTAAGCATGGGAAGGGCCACTCCAGACAATTAACTAAAAAAAGGAAATGGCAGACAGCACCTCAGGCAAGAATGGAAATGATGCACACAGGACCAGATTAAGACGACCTGTTCCGTGTTTCAGCACGATCCTCAATAAGCTACTAAGACTGTATTTAAATAAAATAATCTCGACGTGCACATGACACCTTCACTGCCACGCACTCTTCTTCCTCCTCTAGGAGGCGCGTGTCCTGAATGATTAGACTCCGTGTTCTCAGATTGGAAAACCGTACAAGTTCAAGCTATAACACAAAGGCATGGCTACTACATGCAAAATACAAATTCAGTCAACTGTTTAGCCTGATAATTACGAAGTCTCGAAATTTACCTGACGTTGTCATGATGCGGGTTAGAAGTGGCGGCCGCAGACCCCCCACGCAACACGGGTCTAAGGCAGGTTTTTGCGGGAGAAGGCACAAGACAGAATCAGGAGACAGAGAAGTGATCAAACAAAAGCAAAAACAAGACAAAAGAAAACGTCAAATAGGATTATATTGTATGTTGTAATACAATATAATATCTCTCAAATACTTTAAAAGTCTTTGTACCACCTGCCCTCCATTTTGATTTTCATAAATGTAACGTGTTACCGCAGGTTAAGGAGTCAGGTGTGACGAGAGCACCCACATACATTGTTTTCCCCCTCTGGTGCTTATATTTTAATTTCTGAAATTCAAGAGAGAGGACAACTCGGTCTAAAAAGCATAATTTCTCTTTTCTCGTTGGAAAGGAAAGATGCGTGTCAGAGCGGGGAGGTAGCACCTGCGTGACCACGGCTGCCCATGCGGTGTCGCAGCCCAGGCGACTCTGTTTCCCGCAGCTCCTGCTCTCCCACCTCACCCAACGGACTCAAGCCTGCTATTAATGGAGCTGCATCTCATCCAAACCTGGGTTCCCAGACACAAAACTGCAAGCCTGGGTTCTGGAGCTGAGGCCATCAGGGGGCGTCTCTGAGGGTTGTGCTATTTTATGGCACAGAGATACAGTCAGATGGTGAGTCTCCTCTAGAGAGAGAACCAGCAGCGACCCACGGGGCAGCTGGGAATAAAAGGCCGTGGGAAACTGGGAAACTCTGTGGGGCTTGTCCTCAGCCTCGGGACATACTTCGGACAGTTAGCTCCCTACTGAGGTAATCAATAACCTTTCCAATACATTTCAATTTCAAAAATCAGAAGACAAAAACTCTCTGTGGTTTCTGGTCAATTCCCCCTGAAAGCAATCAGCAGTACGTACCAACCCGAGAAAGGGGGCTGAGCTATGTGGTCCAGATGATTACCTTCTGTTTTAAGTGTCTCATTTTTCTAAGTACTGATTGGGTGTTGCATGAGGTTAGGTATCAAGGCAACACTTAATTATAGTAAAAATTTAATATCAGATGAACTCGTTTTTTTCTGTTAGGTTGGTACAGCTGTAAAACTTTGGCTGCAAATACGAATCACTATTTTCTGTCCAGTTAATTCATACAAGACAATTGTCATGTTTGGCTTGTACGTTTCCTAAAGGTACTACTGGTGCTTAAAGAGATTTGGGGACCCTACAGACTCCGGGGGTGACATGGCAGGCTTCTACCGTGCTGGCTAAAGAACAGAGAGAGAGAGTACGTATGCCTGGAGCGGCTTCTAAACCATCCCGTTCTGCTCCTACGATGCTCTGTGACATTAGGGGAACCTCCTTCCCTGCAGTCTTACAGCACGCTCATCAGAGAATGGTTGTGTCAATGAACCCACTGCCCGGTGCTACTTAAAGCTTTTATTCAAAAATTCATGGTAGTTTGTTCAATATGGACCTGCCATGGCCACCATGTGCCACCACAGAGATTTCCCTCCTGTAATGCAGAGTCAGAAAATAGTACAGTTACCTTTCACAACGTATTTCATTTTGTCTTCTCACACTGGCAATTGACACATATAATATAAAAGTAAATTAGACAGGTATTTGGCAAAGTTAGAAACTTAATTCAAGTACCAGTTTCTACCATAAGTATGATTTAATACATTAAAAGAAATCCCTTTAAAGTCTGATAATATGTTCAGCAATACTATTTTGTAACTAAAGAGGCAACAGGGAAGGGGCGCCAGGGCTCTGCAAGTTCCGGCATTAACTTGTATATTAACATTTTTGAGTAAATAAATGGCTGACTTAATAAAACATGTGTTTCTTTAGTAAAAAAAAAAAAAAAAAAGGAAACTGCTACAGTAAATAAACAGTAATATATTTATATGCATACTTGCAAGAATACAAATTAAAACACAATGGTTTCATATTCTGTTCACTCAAAGCCAATATAATCTGCTCATGAAAAACTGTATAAAAATAATCAAGCCCCTTCTAAAAATAAAACTTAAGCATGCTAAGCATCGCTAATCTGTTGATATTTAAATTAATGTTCTTATGTGAGAATTAAGTTTCTTTTTTTAAATGCGACTGTTTTGCACTGAAGACTGAAACATGGAGCTCTGGCAGAGGTGGGGGGACACGGGTGTTTCCTGACCTGCCAAGGACTAAACCATAAGTGTTTTAAATCCAAAGAACACCCCTATCTCAGGTGTTTGGGTAAATTTTTGATACATCAATTTTCCAAATGCACAGCACTGACCCAGGTGTATTAAGGATTTGACTTTGTCTTCATGGTGAGCTTGGTTTTAAATCAAGTAAGTTCTCATCAGATGAGAAAATAAAAATACAGTATATAAACCTTTCCACAGTGTTCCTTAGAGTGTAAACTGAAAACTGTTCTTCCATGAAGCAACTGTGAGTCTGCATTTTTTAATGATGATAAAGCAGGCAGGAAGTTCCTTTCTTTCTGCTAAATAGTTCTAGCTTAATTTAACTGTACCTATGGTGAGGGCATAAGACCAAAGACATAATATTACATGAGCATAACCACCAAAGACCATAAAATAGAAAGGAAAAAAGGATGTACAGAGCAAGGAACATAAAAGCACTTAAAACTTTATAAGCAGTATTATTGTAATAATCATGCAAGTAGAACATTATCCAAATTTCACATTCCTACTTCTTGTATCTGCAAAGTCATGCCAGACAGTTCTCTTGTAGAAATAAAAACTGATTTGGTACTTACAATTCTGATTAAATCTTGTTCAACTTTTAGATCATAAGAGATTGAAATACAGTTAAAAAAAAAAAAAGACAAGAAAAAAAAAACCCTTTCAATAATGGAAGCATCCAATAAGACTAATAAGATTATCTAACCCTCCAGGCTCCAAGGTAACAACTAATGGTATGTACCCGGGAGCAAAAATTACTAATACAATTACTTAATGAATTTTAAAAATCTCATTTAAGTGAATAAGAGAATTCCTTTCCAGAAAAAATGGATGTTAAAGCTATCAATTTATTATAATTTAAAAAGTAATGACCAGAACTTCACTTAGGGTTCAATACGTTTTTTTTGTAATGAAAGAATACAAAGTAAATTCTACATTAGTAAGATTTCTGATTTTGAATTTTTGAACTTGAGGCAAAATTCTTTTTCATTATGGGCAAGGACTGCTTTGTGAAGTCGCAATTATTTAATCTAAGGATTTATAAACATCTTCCTCATCGGCTACTTTCCCTGTTAATAGCATTTGATATGATATAATTTGACCTAATAATCTGGTCTCTGCTAGGGACCTACTGTGATTAAAAAGTGACAGAGGATACCTGGAGGGAAGAGAAAACCGGCCTTTGGGAATATCAGTTCTTAAATGCCAGGTACTTTATATTCAATACCTTTTGAAGGATTCACCACAATACTACATAAAAGAATTTGAGGCCATTATTACTTATATCATAAATAAAGATGGTGGTGGGAAGGGAAGAGTCCTCACAAGAATCTAGAAAACTAGGCAATACTATTGTTGCCCTGCCCCCCCCCCTTTTTTAAATAGATGAAGATAATGAGGCCCAGAGAAGCTGAACAATTTGCCCACGGCCATCGAGCAGCTAGCTCTTCAGCGGGGTGAGTCAACACCGAATCCGGCCGACTCCCTCAATCGTGCCTCTTCTTCTGACCAGGCTCCAAGTAGTCTAAGCCAGTTCTCTGGGGGAGAGGGATGTATAAGAATACACACGCACACACTCATATACATGAGTATACATGTCCATACATGTATGTATAATTTCCACCTGCTTTCTCTTTTAAGCTCTTTCTGGTGCAGATTTAAGTCCCTGGGCCCAAATGTATACCGCTGCATTAACCCGGAGCAGGCTCAGAAACACCAGTCAGTGGTATGGACACGTGCTCCTGAAGTACAGTAAAACTGGAATCTTGGGTCAGCATCAAAAGCACGCCACGAGAAAGTCTGCTTGGAGTGAGCCACAAGACAGGTCAGTTCCTCAGGTAAGAAACAAGGTTTACTGGAAGGGCCAGCTTGATTTACTGGGAAGTCTTCAAAAGTTAACAGTCTACTAAAACGTCCATAAAAGTTCGAACAGTGACTCACAGAGTCACTAGGTAAAATGTTTGGAGTTGAAAGGAAATGGATTATACCTTTCCCACATTATGCCAAAAAGCTCCCCAGATGTTACCTTTTAAAAATACTATGAAGTAAAGAAGGGCAAAACATATCTGAAATAATGGCAAGAAAAAAAATCGGTATAAGTCTAAGTACAGTACTCATGATTTTACTTGGAGATGTTCAAAAGTGAAAACTGAAAAACTGCAAAATACCACTATTATCAAGAAGCCAACAGCATTTGGGGTTTTCAACAGCGGCCTAGAAATCCGTAGCTAAAAGGAAAGTAAAAAAGTGTCCTAGCAGCTACCCTGATACTGTCTGGTCAGACGGGTTTCCGTAACCCAACCAGGAGTCTCACAAACGATTCAATCAGAAGCCTTAACTAAAGAAAATCGGCATGCTTCGGTCCAGCATCCTACGCTCCCTCCACCAGGATCCCCAGTATCCCTCAGCCTGGTCCTGGGGAGTCGAGTACTTAGAACAGATCAAAAGAGCCTTGGGAAAAAAAATCATTATGCTTCCTGTTTCTACTTATTGACTGAATACTCTCCCTGACTGAAGAGAAGCTAACAGCATCCTGTGAAATGTGAATTTTGGACAATAATTTCAATTTAAAAGAAAGAAAAGCAAGCTGTTTTAAACCACTGCGTCTTAGAAAGAGACAAAGGTGCAAACACAAAGGGAAGACACCACAGTCCACTAACAAGGAGCCAAAAAAAAAAAAAAAAAAAGCAAAAAAGCAAGACAGCCAGCAAGAGTCACGGATGGCCAGTCAGTCACCTGCGATTTTCATCCAGCACATCCAGGATCTGCTGGTAAGCCCTACGAGTGGAAGACTGGATAAGCGACAAAATGCCTCGAGCTGAGGAAAGATTAGCTCCATCTTCGGGTAACGTTTGGGGAAGACAGGCCCGGACCTGCTGGGGCGCCGGCGTCACACTGCTTACGCGAGCACAGCAAGTGAAGAGAGAAACACTCAAGTCAGACTCTCATAACACTTCGGCTGAGCAGTTTCCCCGCACCTTAAGTTATTTCAAACAATTATCTTAGTTTTCTCGTCCCTTTTACCACCCTTCCCATCCCCCCTCCAGGAAAACAGTCAAACCAGACGAGTTTATAAACATATTATATTATTTTTTAAAAAACCAGCTACAATGCCACGTCTGTGACCGTGGGGTCTTACACGTCGAATTAAACACACTGAGTACGAGGGACGACTTTGCAGCGGGAAGAGAGCCGCGGCGAGCAGCGTGTTCAATGCTGAGCTCTGGAGAAGCAGCATTCTTTAGTCGCTGTTACGCACGGATTCCCGTCCAGTAAGTCAACTGTCTACCAAGCAGCACTGCCCGGTGACTTGGGGGGCATGAGAGTTCTGGTACACAGGTGTCAGGGTTCAAACACACGAATCAAGAGCCATCCCATGAAAATGCCATTTCACACCTTTCATGGGGACAGCAAAGCAAGCTCAGTGTACGTTGCGTACATTAAGGAGGAATTAAAGTTTCAGAAGGCTGTAACAGAAGCATTTTGATAGCTTCATTACATTAAAGCACATGTTCTTTAGCTCAGTGACTAAAACATAAAACGACTCCTGATTCTGTGCAGAGTGAACAGAGAGGCAAGAGGTTCTTAAATTACCCAGATGGACACTGAGCTGCCATTTCTGGGCTTCCGGGTGATGGTAATTTTTTTTTAATTTAATTTTTAAATTACTTTTGAGAGAGAGAGAGAGCGTGAGCAGGGGAGGGCCAGAGAGAGAGGGAGACACAGAATCTGAAGACAGGCTCCAGGCTCTGAGCTGTCAGCACAGAGCCTGACGCGGGGCTTGAACTCACGGATGGGGAGATCATGACCTGAGCCGAAGCCAGACGCTCAACCGACTGAGCCACCCAGGTGCCCCCCGGGTGACGCTAATCTTAATCGTTCTTTCCCGTGTAAGCTGAGAGTCACAACTGAGCATATCTGAATGATGGAATTTTACAGTCCTAACATCAAGTCCTGAGCTTGGTGTATTTTCAGAGAGCTGTTTAATGTTGGGGTGTGATCAGCTGTGTGAGCAATTTAAGTGCCACCAGGATGTGGCATCTGGTTTGTTATGTGAAGAGGGCTCTGCTGCCACGAAAGGACTGTGACCCTGGGAGGTGGGCTCAACGTTTTTTCTCAATGTCAGGGCAAAATACTGTGGGCTAAACCTCACCCTGTGTATTTCATCCAAGAGAATGAAACATGGAGCAGACACTGAACAACTAAAAAAAGAAAAACCTTTTATTTGGTTTATGTAATCTCTTCTAAGTTAACATGCCATTTTGTTTGGAAATCACAACATAAGTGGGATAACTGTCGAAAGGATCAACATGTAACATTATCCCCAGAGACCCTAGAACATTAAAAACCTTAAAAACAGGGACACCTGGGTGGCTCAGTTGGTTAAGGGTCTGACTCTTGATCTTGGCTTAGGTCATGATCTCACAGGTTTGTGAGTTCGAGCCCTGCATCAAGCCCTGCGCTGGCAGTGTGAGGCCTGCTTGAGACACACTCTCTCTCTCTCTCTCTGCCCCTCCCCCGCTTGTGTACTTTCTCTCAAAAATAATAATCTTAAAAAAAATTAAAAAAATTATTTTAAAAAATCCATAATTTTGCAAATGACTCTGAATGTCTTAGTGACCCAAGGCAAGAAGCATTACAAATATGAAAACCATGTTTTCTAAAGACTACTTGAAGAGAACGTTCTAAGCCATATTGAGGCATATTGAGAAATGAAATTTATCCGGGCTGATTCACTGCAGGAATGTGGCCTACTACTGCCAAGAAAAGAGCAAATTTTCAGGCACAGGCTCATGGATGATGGCACTGAACGGCTGTCTTGAGATTCTGGACTATACAGAATAAGCCAACTTTACCAATGGACCCATGGTTCTTGGCAAAACTCATACTGGGCATCCAAGAAGAATAAAAAAAATCACGATTATCTAGGTACAAAGTCTGGGTGCTAGCCTTGTACTCAGCGTTCTCTTGAGGGAGCCCAGAGAAAACCGGAAGTTCTTGCTGTTTGTGAGAAGCAGACTGAATTCATGTCAGAAAAGTGTCACCAGGGCAGGAATAAACAAGGCCAGGTACGCATTACCAGAAACAAACAATCCACCTTACACTCTTCCTGACGGGGCTGCCAACAAACCTGGCTAAACTTACGTAGGCAAGCCGCGAAAGACTGATCAGTGCGGTATTTTCATGTAATTAAAGTTTGTGTCTTAGCATTGTGGGACTTAAACACTTCACATATCATTCCGTATTAGCAAATAACATCAGCTACACACTAATGTGTTAACAATCACGATTTGGAATTATAACCCTAGAGCAACAATGTCAATAAACTAAATGCAAAACCATGAAAGAGGTAGGATGGATTTTTTTTGTTGTTGTTGTTCACTAAAAATTAAAGACGGGTTACCTCCTTTGAGAGAAGTAATTTTGTCAGGAACACATAACAGGCTGCTTGTGTAAAGTTCTATAAATGCAAGATTTCCTCAGGAGATGCCGTAGTAATTTATAAAGCAGCCAAGCGTAAACAAATTTCAGAATAACTGCAAAGAATTCTTAGAAGGGAATGAACAGAAGGCTGAGTTCTGAAACCATCGAGGGGCACCTGGGTGGCTCAGGCACAGTTAAGCGTCCACCCTTGGACTGCGGCTCAGGTCATGATCTCAGGGTTCGTGGGATCAAGCCCTGCATCGGGCTCTATGCAGACAGCGCAGAGCCCACTGGGGGTTCTCTCTCTGGCCCCAACCCCCTGCTCGCACCTACATGTGCACAATGCTCTCTCTCAGAATAAAAAATAAAAACATTTTAAAAATGTAATGAAAAAGTCTATAAGATCTCCTTTAAGATTCTATGCGTGATCACATGAAAATTGGAATATGATAAAAATAAAAAAAACTTACATGATCCTTAATTGTGACTTAATAGGGAAAAAATACGTTGTGGAGAAAATGAAGAAATTAAGTCTTTATCGATACTAGTAAAGATATTTACGTTGTCAAAGACCAACATCAAAAGCATATTTGGACTTCTGATTGTTTCTCAAAAGAAATGAGAGTTTTAAAGATTAGTAAGAAATTTAACTTTTCAGTAATTATATGGTAATCCTCTGCATAAACACCAAACACAGAATAGGAATTACTTTTAAAGCTGTTTTACATATAGGTATGTATATGGCAGGACATGAAGAGATGAAATGCCCTTGACTGTTAATATTTATTTCCATCTACAGTTGCACCAGATGATTAAATCACAAAAATGACCAAAGTTGCCCTCTTTAGGAGCAAGGGATACTTCAGCAATTTTTCTTTTTTAAAGATTCAAGCAGCCCTGCAAGTTATTTTGTTTTTGTTTTACAAATAAACAAATTTAAGAACAAAAGAAAAGAGGAAGCCCACTTTAGCAATCAGCCTGCTGCTGACGAGAGCGTCCACCAGAGGCCTCGACCGTGGAGGGAAGCGGCGCCGTTAGGGGCTTTGTCTCTGTCCCCTCGTCCTCCCCTCTAAGGTGTAGTGACTTTTTGTCCTGACAAGTGAACTACTGTGAAAAGCGAAAAAGTAAAGATGTTGCCAAGGCACTGGGATTATTTAAGCAAATGTTATCTGATTAGTAATTTAATAAAACTGTACATTGATAAAAAATGGATTCCTAGTAATGTTATAAAACCGCAAAGTCTCGACTTTACCTTTTAGGAAAGATGAGGAAATTCTGAAGAAAGCTCTGATGTTTACCAAATCATTTCATAAGGAACAGCTGTCCCGCATGCCGGTATGAAATCTTACTACATGAACGTGAAGTGAGCAACACTAGCCAATGTCAGAACTAAAACTTAAATACAGATTGACCTGGCGTGACCATGTCATTGTTAAGAGATAAGGCCAAAGTCAAGTACGTCTTTCCCCTTGGATTTTTCACAGGAATAGCGTTTCTCAAACTGTGAGGGCAACCTCTTTGTGAGAATCCAACCTCTTTCAGAAAACAGTAAAAGGTAAAATTGTGACAAGGGGGAGAAGAAATGTTCACGGAAACGCAAGCTTTATACCATTTCTCCTGACATTTTAAATAGAAAACCTTAACTTGTTGCCACTCTCTAAGGCAATTTACTGGTTCCGAGAAGCATAATAAAAGAACCAGAATTCGACAAAAATCACGGGTTGCAGGGTGATTTCTGAGCTCCTGGACTACACACAACCGTCTCTCCACGGGAGGCCAGTCACTCCTGAACCTTGGTTTGTCACACTCACAGGAAGAGTAGGTTTAAATGATCTCAAAACATTCTTCCAAGCATAATTTTAATCTATGGAATTAAGAAAGAAAAAAAAAACTTAAATAACAAACCACTCAGAGTCCCTCCTTCTGGATCAAAATATAGCAAGAAAAAGGGCACTAATGCTGAAAAAGGCTGGGCGCGCGGACCCTGGCTGAGCTGAATCTGTGCAGACCTAACCCGCCCACCAAAAAGCAGGATAAAGAAAATAAAAAAGGACGCTTGGTCCTTGGGTACAAATTATTCCACTTTACTCTCACCATCACGCTCCAAATTCCGCATAACTTCCGCAATTGGTCTAGTTTTTTGCTTGTTTGTTTTTTCTTAACAAAGTGTATAAGGGCAGTTTGAGAAATCGTAAAACCGAGCAACTGAGAAGCCAAACAGTAAGAGCATTAGGGAATTATATGATAATTACATGGTGAAATATTAGTACAACATAAGCCTGCAAAATTAAAACAACTCTTAGTGGTGAAAAGCAGAGCAGAGCAAATCTTACGTGTACTCCGGTGCAGAAATCGGTGCCTGGAACCTTGCCATTTTATATCTTGGGGCAGAATCTGATCTGTGCCACCTTAAATAATAATTATGCTTCTTTTACATATTCAGCTTTCATAACACAAAGAAAAAGCCAGATACAAGTCTGCTGGTTGGAATTCACTTTTGTGTCAATAGCTGACAATAATTCTACGTCTCTTGAAAGCAATTAAGACAACGAAGTCCAGTGTTTCTGCTCCTATGTCTACATGTACTTCTACTCTTAAAGCCAAGGAAAAAAAATAAAGTGGGGGCAGGCAAAAGTTCATGCACAACGAAACATAATTACATTACAGCGAAGAGACTAACATAGGTAAAGACAGCAAGAATTTAATAATTACTTTGGTGGAAGTAAAACATTGTTGTTTGATAATAAATTAACAATTTCTTCCTCCTTAACACGTCATCGACACCAAATATATGATAATGCCTCATTATAAAAAATTGTTAATGTTAATTAAATGTCAATTCTTAAAGATGAATTACGAATTCTGAAATTAATAATGGTAGGGGAAGAAAAAGCAAGGTATTGACAAGAAGACGCTTAAGTAGGGGCGCCTGGGGGGCTCAGCGGGTGAAGCATCTGACTCCTGATTGCAGCTCAGGTCATGATCTAATGTTCATGGGATCGAGCCTTGCATGGGGCTCTGCGTTGACAGCACAGAGCATGCTTGGGGTTCTCGCTCTCTCTCTCTCAAAAAATAATTTTTTAAAAAAAGATTCTCTTTAAAAAAATGCTACGTTACCATAATAAGGTAATATACATAATTACCATAACAAAAACGTATGGTTAAGTAATCAAAGAATTTCGCTGTGAAAATGTGTAGCTAAATATCTGTGTTCTCTTTACTACCAAACATTAAAACATTTTTCGTTTTATTAAACATCTAGAAAGTGCCATTAAGGCAACATAAACACAGAGAGGAAGCAAGTATTAGTGAATTCTGTTAATCTTCTCTGTTATGAGGAACTTAGGTAACTGCAAAAATACCTATGAACAATTATCTACCTTAAATCATACCTCTTTTGGCCGGTTTTCCTACATAATAAAGCTGTTTTCTTTCTCTTCAACCAAACTCGGCTCCTAATAATTACACATTTTGTGGAGGGAAAAAAAAAGTGATGCTATATTAAAACAGTCCTGTTTTTATCTCACTAATGTGAAATTTCAAAGTACTTAAAGACCTGGGCGCCCGGATGGCTCAGTCGGGTAAGTGTCCGACTCCGGCTCAGGTCATGATCTCACAGTTCATGAGTTTGAGCCCTGTGTCAGTCTCTGTGCTGACAGTTCAGAGCCTGGAGCCTGCTTCAGATTCTGTGTGTCTCTCTCTGTCTCTTTCTCTCTCTCTGTCTCTCCCCTGCTTGTGCTCTTTCTCAAAAATAAATAAACATTAAAAAAAATTCTTTAGGGGCACCTGGCTGGCTCAGATGTTTAAGCATCTGACTTTGGCTTAGGTCATGATCTCATGGTTTGTGGGTTCGAGTCCCGTAACAGGCTGTGTGCTAACAGCTCAGAGACTGGAGCCTGCTTTGGAAACTGTGCCTCCCTCTCTCTCTGCCCCTTGCCCTCTCACTCTCTGTCTGACTCTCTCTCAAAAATAAACATAAAAAAAATTCTTTAAAAAAAAAGGACCTAAATAATCAGCCATATCTTCATATAACAGAAAAGTTTATTAGAACTCTTTGCTGCCTTGAAAAATGTTACAAATAGAAAACAACAAAAGCCCTTAGGTGTGTGCTTAATCATTCTGATAGGGCACTAAGTCTCAAGAAGCTATCTTAGCCATAAACTATGCAGCCTTTTTACTATTTTTGTAATATATTCGGAAATGTACTAGAAAATGGATTTCACGGACCAGGTGACATCACTGCCAGCCACGTATCTTCAGGGAAACAGAGAATTACCATAAAAAATTTCATATTAACAGTTGAACTTTTCAGGTAAGTATTTCCTGAGGGAGATAGAGATTCATTTTAACTTACTGTCTACCCCTATAACCCTTCAGAGTAACTTTAGCTACGTTAGGACACATTTCGAGACTCTCCATGAAATCAGAGCACATCTAGCTCGGCTCCGCGCCTAACGCAGGAGAGGAAAGCTCCTCCCCTACCAAAGCCCTTCCTACATTCTTCAGTCAGCGCCAACCTGGACCTTGATGTGGTTTGACACAAATGTATACTGTGCTGTGCTCTAGTTTTCTGTGTGTACATTGAAGTGCTTTCCTTTTCTCCAGATTGGCAAACTCCAAGAGAGACATCCCACCTCCTGATTCTGCGGCAGTTCTCGGAGAAGCTAACATGATGCTTGGCGTCGAATGTGGCTCATGAACAATGAGTTCATGAAAACTGACTGAAAATGTAAAGAGGAGAATACCTTAATTTACATAAACAACCTAACTCATCTATTTAAAAATGCCACACTCACCAATGGTTTGGGACTTAAAATTCTAACCAGATTTTAAGGGGCTGTTTTATGTATACAAATCCATTAGTTTTAATGAAACAATAGCAAAAAAACACCTGCCTGCTCTCAAGCATCTGAGAGTGGGGTAGCTCTGATCAGGGGTTGGTGACATGCCCTAACGAGAAGGAAAAGTTTACATCACCCTTTACACAACGTACTCGTATTTTTGGAAAACGACATGGATTGAACAATTCGATGACTCAGTAGGCAGAGAGCTAAACAATAATCCTGGGAAGTTAAGCAATTCCGCTTGCCTGTGCTACACTGGTCACTACAGCTGTTAGAAGCAGAATGGGGCGCCTGGGGGGCTTAGTCGGTTGAGCATCTGATTTTGGCTCAGGTCTTGGTCTTGGGTTCCTGGGTTCAAGCCCCGCGTTGGGCTCTGTGCTTGACAGCTCAAAGCCTGGAGCCTGCTCCAGATTCTGGGTCTCCCTCCCTCTCTCTGCCCCTCCCCCATTCACGCTCTGTCTCCTTCTCAAAGTTAAATAAACGTTAAAAAAATTGTTTTAGAAGCCAATCTTATGACAAACTGAGTAACTTGAAAATAAAGACATTTGCTTCAAGTGTTTTCCTTGTTTTTTTCTTCCAACCTACACACCGCATAAACATTTCTGATGAGGGCCCCACAGAACTGAGCACTTACGTTCATCAACGCTTCCTAAGCACACTCTATAGGCAACTCCCCACATAAGTGAGTCACACGTCTAGAACGCTGTCCTGCGTGGAGAAGAGGGGAATGCTACGGAAAAACGTTCGCGACAGATTTTAAGGCCACAAAAAGAACGGCAAGAGATGGAAAACTGATGTAAACGTAAAACAGATTTCAAACACTTAATACACACTTCTTTATCTTTAAAAAATATTTGGGAGTCAAAAAAAAAAAGAAGTAAAGTATTTGGGAAAAGACGGGGCCGCTTCGCGGCGGCGTACTCACACGGAGTCGGCTCGGACCAGCTGTCCGTTTGGGCGAACGGCGTTCTCGCTCATGGAGCGCTCTCTCTTCAGCCTGCCAGCGGCGCGGAGCTGCCAGGTCGGCACAGAGACGCGGGAAGGCGGAGAAAAGATGGTCAGCAGCCTAGCAGAGCTACGTGGCGTCACAAGAACCTTGGTCCAAGGCTATTCACAAAACTTAACAATTTACAGAGGACATGTAACCAAGCATTGTTGCTAAATGGGAGTATTAAAAACAGGTTAAGAAAAAAACCTGGCTTGTAGATAATGAATGCAGATACACTCAGGGATGCTTCTTTATCTCATGAAAAAGTTACATCTGATTTCTATTTAAGTATCCACCTTACTTGGTGCGATTATATTTTCATTTATTCTCATTTATATAATAACTTCTGTTACTTAAAGGACAGTTTACAACAGGTTACAACATGGATTCTATAGGAAGTGGAAGTATTTGTGTTACAAACAAATCGTCCAGGCTTCTGGGGCTAAAACACATTCAGATTTGGTTGGATATTTAAAAACTAGACCAAAAAAAAGAGTGAATGCTAGCTTAGAGGGCCTGGCGTTCCGGGGACCTGCACAATCTCCCATGCCACATGCTCTTCTGGCCAAAGGGGTCACTGACTTCCATTAAAGGACAGGGTTCAAGTTCCCTTCCTTTCCATTGGGTGGGCTGCTGACTGCTCTGGAGATGGTGCCACGTGGCTTCTGAGACTAGGTCATGAACAACAATACGGCTTCTGACTTTCTTCTCTAGGCTGTTCCCATTTGGAACCACGGCACCAGGATGGGAAGGGGCCCAGGAGCCCCACGGAAAGGCCATGGGTAGGGGCACCAGTCCACAACCTCCACTGAGGGCTGCAGACTCGTCCCCAGCTCTGAGACCTCCTGGCTGAGACCCAGAGACGGTGACACAGAAGGAGGCCCTCCCCCCGATGCCTGGTGCACCTTCTTAATGCCCAGGGCCTGTGAGCAAAATGAAGTTTTCGTCTTGTTTTTGGGCAGGGTAGTTTATCACGCAGCAATAGAATACCAGTGATCACTAACTTTCCTGCCATGGCAACTTCATGGTTTAAAAAAGAAAAAAAACTTTACTGTAAAGGACAATCGGTATGTGAACCAATGGACGAAAGTTAAGATTTAAAAAAAAAATCCGTATCTTAGTGATGTTTGTTTAAAAAAAAAAAACACTTGGAAGTAGATAATCAGGTTACAAGCATCTTCAATGGAGAATAAATCCTGATTTCATGCCAACAAAACTGAAAGCCACAGTACGCAATATGTAATTTCAGAGAATGGTTCAGATTTGGTTATGGTTACGAATCATCTACCCACTCAAAAAAAGGAGAGAAAAAAGTTCTAACAATAGGAAAGGAGTCCAATCTGTTTTTTGTTTCTACTTCAATGGCCTTCCCACAAAGCTCTTGGTAATTATTACATTTGACCTTTTTTTTTTTTAATGTTTACTTTTGAGAAAGAGAGATCACACGCATGCACATGTGCGAACAGGGGAGGGGCAGAGAGAGAGGGAGACAGAGAATTCGAAGCAGGCTCAGCGGTGACAGCAGAGAGCCCTATGGGCTTGAACTCACGAACTGTGAGATCATGACGTGAGCTGAAGTTGGATGCTTAACTGATTGAGCCACCCAGGCGCGCCTAGAGTTGATCTTTTCAAAGAATATTGCTGTGAAGGATAGGATATGTTGGTGGAGTCCAAATCTTTGACTGGGTTACACGTCAAGGCAGCATCAAGTCTTATTTTCCAACTCTTTTTTCTTCTTCCTTTTTGTTCTCTGGAGGCTCTTCCCTGTCTCCCCTTTGGACCCCATTTTGAGAAGGTGGTGTTGGTTCAAAGCCCCTTCCCTCCTTGTTCACACTACCTAACTGATGCTAAGAGCACAGAAAATTGTCATGATGTGGGCATTTTGCAGTTCGCTACCCAGATCAGTTTACCGCTCAGTTCCTGCACTAGTTTCTCGCAGGAAGAATCATCAAGCAGGGGTCACGTCCGGCAGTTGCTTCGGAAGTCCTGGGACAGGTCAGGCATGAAGAAAGGGTTCACCAATTTCCTCTTCATCAGCCACGCCTCCGGATTTTATAAACCCATCTGTGCTAGGGGATTGTCTGCTTCACACTTGAAGCCCTCGTCCATGGGCTCCCTTGGATTCCTCAAGAAGCCCGTTTAAGAATTCACATGGTTACTTTCTGCAAACTCATTCCTTGTGTCAGATGACATGTTAGACAACAATTTCTATAGCCTTCTTTATAAGCCACCTTCTTAGAGTTTCCTTTCTTGCCATAGGCCAGTGGTTCTCAACTCAGGGGTGATTTTGCCCCCAAGGGGATACTGGGTGATGACTAGAATTTTCCTTTTCTTTTTTATGGTGACAAAGTACACATAATATAAAATTCCCCATTTTAAACTATAAGACGGTGTATTTAATGGACTCGCAATGTGCACCCATCACCTCTACCCAGTCCCAGAATATTTTCATCATCCCAGAAGGAAACCCTGCAATGATTAGGCACTCATTCCCCATTCCCCTTCCCCCCAAGCCCCTGGCAACCGCTGATCTGCCGTCTCTGTGGGTTTGCCTCTCTGGATATTTCATGTCAGTGGAATCGTAAACTGTATGGCCTTTCCAGTCTGGCTTCTTTGATGTAGCATGATGTTTTCAGGGTTCGTCCACGTCATACAATGTGTAAGTATTTCATTCCTCACGGCTGGCTAATATTCCGCTATATGGATACACCACACTTGGTGTATCTATTCATCATTTGATGGACATTTGGGTTGTCTCCACCTTTTTGGCTATTAGATACATTTGTCTCTAATGGAGGATTCCACGGGTATCTAGTAGACAAGGATGAAGAATGCTGGCAAACTTTCTATAGTGCAAAAGGATAGCCTTCATCACAGCAAAGAATTCTCCAGTCCAAAACGCCAACAGCGTAGACGTTGAGAAACTCTGGCATGTGCCATAAAGTGAAGGCCAGAGAGTAAATGATTCGAGGAATCTCACTTGATTGACTGTGACTAGCATCTGAATGAATCATCAACGTTATCAGCATTCAAGGCTTTAAAGCCCTCCTCTTTCAATCTAGAAGTTGCTAGAATTCTGGTTCTTCCTCCTTTCTCCTCTGATCGAGAGGCTGACTGTCGTGAGAGCTGCCTGACCTTACCAGGGACCCAAAGTACAGATCGCTCTCTTTGCGTTCAACAGGCAGCTGGCACTCATTCCAGAAACTCCTCTCTCACACCTCAGGAATGGTGCCTGCCGCAAGATTTTGATTTTATAACAATAATAAACATTATTAGAACATGTGCTAAACACACTACATGCGTTATCATACTTAATTCTCGTAATAATCTTAAGCACTTGGCATTGCTCTGATCTTTCTTTTAGAGATGAGCCTTGGAATTGTTAAAAAAAAAAAAACTCATCTAGGACTATGTCATTAGTAAGTAACAAAGTCAGCCTTCAAAATTAGGTCTAATTCTCAGCTGAAGTTTTTCACTCCAGGGCTATACACTTTGGACACTTATCACATTTGACTAAATGTCACAATTATTGAAGGAGTAAATGCCATGCAGGCTTAATGCCATGCCTTAGGTCTACTGAGGGCAATCCTGGTAAACTTTTTTTCTTCATTCATTATAAAAGCAGTCACTCAGGGGCGCCTGGGTGGCTCAGTCAGTTAAGTATCTGACTCTTGGTTTCGGCTCAGGTCACGATCTCACGGTTTGTGGGCTCAAGCCCCCACGCTGGGCTCTGCACTGACAGCACGGAGCCTGCTTGGGATTCTTTTCTCTCTCCCCCTCTCTGCCTCTCCCTCTCTCTATGCCACTCCTCCTCTTGCGTGTGCTCTTTTTCTGTCTCAAAATAAATAAATAAACTTACAAAAAAAAAAGAAAAAAGAAAGCCAAAGCAATCACTCAGGAAGCTGCCCGACTTGTTTTCAATCAGTTATTCTCACCAAGTGCGTAGTAAGTATCTAAAATAGTGAGAGCAGCAAGATCAAAAGGAAAAGAAAATGCGAAGGTATTAAAGGGAAGGCTTCTCCCCTGATAGAATCTTCACTCCAAGACAGTATTATCCGTAGCAGTAATTTCCGCTGGGAACCTTCTGCGGGGCCAGGAAGCAGGGCCTCTACCTGATGTCTTCCTTGTCAACAATACTCGTAACTTTCATTCTTCGCTAGTAAGAACTTTGTATCTTCTGTGTAGGTTGGGGCCTTTCCCTCACTCATGCCATCAGGCAGGAACTGTATCTCTCTGCAGACGGTCTTACACAACAGCTCAAAGAATGTTTGTTACATTTCATCCTACAAGTATCTTAACCATGTGAACACTCAAATTTAGTGCTTCCCACCAAGCGGAAACCTAGAACCTAGGCCCAAACTGGCACCTATGAGTATAATCCCTCAGTTACTGCAGGAGAATGCCCAACCTAAGAAAAAGCCATTCCCAGTACCAGGAACCTGTGCTCTCCAGCGGTGTATGCATACTTTACCCTCATTGTAAAGGACTAGTGTGAAAAACGGGCACAGGCAGTTCCTCTATCAATAAACATGTGTGATTACACATTGCCTTACACTAGCTTCTACACAACACGGAAGTTCAGAAACTATAACATAAAAGGTACAACTATAAAAATACCATCACAGAAAAGACATTTTACAAGACTGGCCCTGAATCGATGGGAGAGGCAAGATCTGAACTTTTCTGACACCTTATTAAGTCCCTACTGCCGTATGTGGGACAGCAGGGCCGTGAACGTAAGCAGGCGCAGCGGCTCAGCGGAGACGGCGTAGCGAGCAGGGAGGGGCCGTGCCAGGGACAAGGAGCACTCCTGCTCGTCTGCCAGGCTTCTTAGGTAATGAGGTGATGCGCTCATTTTCGATGCTAATCTTCCCAACCTTTTCTGTATCGCTGCAGGTAGAAGGCCTCGCCATAAAAGCTCTTCCTTCTAGGGCCAACTGGGTGGCTCAGTGGGTTGAGCGTCCGACTCTTGATTTCGGCTCAGGTCATGATCGCACTGTTTGTGAGCTGGAGCCCCGGGTCGTGCTCTGAGCTGACGACACAGAGCCTGCTTGGGATTCTCTTTCTCCCTCTCTCTTTCTGTCCCTCTCTCGCTGTGCTCTCTCTCTCTCTCTCAAAAAAAAAAAAAGCTCCTTCCTTTTAGAGTGTACAAACGTTAATGATTTCTGAAAATTTTCCATTCTCCTGGAACATAACATTTAAATTTTAAACAACAGCATAATATCTTACTTGGGGTGTCTATAAACCATGATTTATACTACCCGATGGTCCATGCGGAGGGCTTTCATTACATATTGCTGATGACAGGACTTACAACCTTTAATTCTCTTTACCATTTGTTTCTGTCTATATTATTTCACATTCAGTTCACTTTAAAACTCTACTTACTTCTTCATTTTGAGGGGTTGGAGAAGGTCTTTCTAAATCCAGAAAATCTAGTGGTCTTTCACTTAGTGTAAGTACACGAGGTGGTGTTTTTAGTGCCAGAGGTTTAAAGGGAGTTGACTGTATGAGGTCCAGATCTGCTGGTCTTGAAAATGGAATGTCTTCATTATTTCCTGGGAGTAAAGAAATAGAAAGGAAGGAGGTGTTTAAAAGAGAGTGGTTTTATTAAAAGGTATCTGCCACGACACGCCCCCTAGAACGTCTAAAATTAAAGACTGACAGTACAAAGCAGTGACAAGGATGTGGGGCAATGAAAACCTTCACACGGCACTGACGGGAGCAGCGCAGGGTACAGTCAGTTTCACAAACAGCATGACCGTTCTTCTAAAGTTAAACATAACTTAACGATATGGGCAAGCAATTCCACTCCTAGGAATACAAAAACACACGTCCTCACAAGGACTGGTGTGTGAACTCAGAGCAGCTGGCATCCTAACAGTCCCCGACAGGAAGCAGCCCCAGTCTCCATCAGCAGGTGACTGGACTAACAACTGGGGGGTATTCCTGGTGGAAAGTTACCCAGTAATAAAATGGAATGAGCAACCGATGCACGCAAGTACACGGAAGAATTTCAAAAAGCATTACGCTAAGCAAAAGCCAGACCCGAGAGTATATACTGTATCATTTCGTTTATGTGAAACTCTAGAGAAGACAAATCTGGGGTCTGCTTTTAGAAAGGAGACAATGGCTACCTGGAATTGAGGCGGAAGATCTAAAGGAGACGGGCAAGGGGAACCTTTCCGGGTAATGAAAACGTGCTACATCCAGACTGCGCACGAGAGTTACGGCAGTATGTAGCTGGTCAAAACTCACCGAGCTGTAGGCTTAAAAATTATGTGTTATTTTAGGTATGTAGGTTTTATCTCCACCTGTTGAATTATTAACAAATACTGTTTGAAACTTCAGCTTATTAGAATAGAAAGTTTGCAAATCCTGCAAAGTTGTATTTCCTGGCTCCTTTTCTAAATTAATAGTTTGAAAGACCCAGAAGCTTTCATAAAAATATGTGCTGTTTTTTAACCTTTTTTTTTTAATGTTTCTAATTTATTTCTGAGAGACAGAGACAGACAGAGTGCAAGCAGGGGAGGGGCGGAGAGAGAGACAGAGGGAGACACAGAATCG
>PJEM01009316.1:0-72237 GCA_004023845.1 Helogale parvula
TAAAATAAAAAGAATAAAAGAATAGAATGGTAAGATGTAAAAAAAGGTATAAATTAATATGCAAAAAAGTAAATCTTAGGGCAGATTAGATACAATAAGTATTTTTAATCAAAAACTATGCTGCATAACACTCAAGTTGAGTATATGAAATACCCAATATTTGATCATGTGAAACCTACAGCAATAACAAATGCATATGGCTCAAAAATAATGTGGTTAAAGACCAGAAGATTTAATGATAAAGCAAAACAAGATGAAAGGTTAAGCATCAGCCTCAGACAGAAGTCCATCTATGCAGGACATGAGCAGTGCTTTGGGCTGGGTGCCCACTTAACTATCCTAAACTGGTCTCACTGAGGCCTGGGATCTGGGGTGACAGGGACTCCAGGGAAGTAGACTCTTGGTACTGGCCTTCTGGTGTTTGGCTGTGTGGCCTGAGACACCTGTCAGGACCCTTAACAGCCCTCAGAGAGCCCCGCTGGATGGCTAAGCAGCAAGTTGTTTATTCTGACCGACTGGCAGATAGCCTATAGACTGCCAAGATTCTTACTAGAGAAGACTTGGAGGAGGGTACTGCTGGCAGGCTGGCCAAATTTGCAGATTAAATTCAATTTATTAAACATTTATTAAATTCCTCCTCTATGCCAAGCCCTCTAGAGGGCACTGGGGATATGGCAATAAACAGGAAATCAGTGGTATCTTTAAGGGCTGGTGGGGTTAGGGATCCGGAATGGCGTGAGGGAGTGCAGCAAGTTGGGTCCCCCAGAAGCGGACTCAGAGATGAGGTTTTAGCAGATGGAGCTACTGGAGCTCTGGGCATCAACTCTGTGAAAGGGAAGGAAGCAGGATCGGGTACTGGGAGAAGCTGGGCTGCAACGCAGTCTCAGGCAAGACCTCAGCCGACCTATGCGGAGCTCTCAGGCTGGAATGGCCCTTCACAGTTGTCCTGAGCCTCTATATCCCCCAATGACCAGTCATTGGATGTGATTGTCCTCTTGGGGGAGGTAGCCCTCTCCAGTCAAGGGTAGTTTCCAGGAAGATATAACAGGTCAGGGAAATCAGCCAGAAGCACTCTCAGCTGCTGTGACAATAAGTTCTGGTGGTGAATCTGGTGTTACATCATAATGTCCATTACAAATAGTGTCTTACTTTGTTCAGATTTCTCTAACAAAGTACCACAGTCTGGGAAGCTTATAAACAACAGAAATTTGCTTCTCATGGTTCTGGAGGCTGGAAGTCCAAAATTGGGGTGCTAACATGGTGGGACTCTGGTGAAGGCCCTCTTATGGGTTGACTGCCAACATCCTATTGTGTCCTCACATGGTGGAAGGGAGTGAGGATATTTCTGGGGTCTCTTTTTATTATTGTTATTATTATTTTTTAATGTTTATTTATTTTTGAGAGAGAGAGAGACAGAGCATGAGCAAGGGAGGAGCACAGAGAGAGAGAGACACGGAATTGAAACAGGCTCCAGGCTCTGAGCTGTCAGCACAGAACCCGATGCAGGGCTTGAACCCACGGACCGTGAGATCATGACCCGAGCCAAAGTTGGACGCTCAATCGACTGAGCCACCCAGGTGCCCCATATTATTATTATTATTATTATTTTTTTTAATTTTAACATTTATTCACATTTGAGAGACAGAGAGAGACAGAATATGAGCAGAGGAATGGCAGAGAGAGAAGGAGACATAGAATCCGAAGCAGGCTCCATGCTCTGAGCCCCAACACGGGCCTCATATCTGGGGCCTCTTTTATAAGGGCACTAATCTATTCATTTGGACTCCACTTTTAGAACCTAATCACTTCCCAAGGGCTGCATTTCTAATATCATCATCTTGGGGTTAAGATTTTAACATATGAAATTTGGGGAGGATGATACGAAAACATTCAGTCCATAGCAGGTAGAGATAAAAAAAAAATATGGCTAGATAGGGTCATTCTGTACAAGATCCTGAATGTGAAGTGAATCAATAAATGGTTTAAATGGTTAGTTGACTAGATCATCTCTTCTGGTTATCTATGAAGCACCAATAAAAGAACTCATCTTTGATCACCCAGACCAACATGATGTATCCACAGTAAAATGAGCAAAGTCTTGAGTTGGGTAGCATGTGGAAGATGTGTGATGCGCCAGTCTCCCATCAGCGGCATGCAGAGGGAACAAGCGTGAGGTGAGGTCTGGAGGCCAAGCAGGTCTTTGCCATGTTTGAGGCATCAATGGCTACTTGGTACAGAGGAGAAAAGACTCTGTGGAGAGGGCATGAAACTGTCTCAGAGTGGATCTGGGGAAGAAGGCAGAACCACCCTTAATGGAGGGAAGACTTCGTGTCAGTACCAGGCTGAGAAATGCTAGACAAGGGAGTGGGGTGAATTTCTTTTCTCTGGTGACAGCTTAAGAGATATAACGTGATCAGGAGGAAAAATTTTAAATTAAATACAGAGCTATTGCTAAGTTAAACTCACTTTGACCATTCCTTGTAGTTGGAGACTAAGATATGACAAAAGAGTGATAAAAAAGAGATTTTCTTACATATTTTCTAGAAACTATAGGAAGAAACTGGAGTGGGATTGGGAGAGTTTGCAGAGGACAATCATAGGGATCAAAAGGGAAAGGGTTTGAGACATGGATAAAAGGGAATGAACTGAAACCATATGTACAACATATTTTTGGGCACAGCACCTGCTGTGGGATACAGGCACATGGTGCACCCACAATGCATCTCCCGAGGGTCTACTAGAGACCTCACCTGTGGAAGGACACCTTAGGGAGAAGTTTTTAATCTTACTCGTTCAACGGCAGTCTGGTGAAGCCAATGGGCTTATTTAAGTATAATGTTTTTACATTCATGACACAAAATACTTAGATTACAAATACAGTTCTTGGGGTACCTGGGTGGCTCAGTTGGTTAAGTGTCCAACTTAGGTCATAGTGTCACCTCAGGTCATAATCTCACGGTTCATGGGTTCAAGCCCCATGTCTGAACTAGCTGTCAGCACAGAACCTGGAGCCAGTCTTCAGATTCTGTGTGTGTGTGTCTCTCTCTGACCTTCTCCTGCTCATGCTCTCTCTCTCTCTCTCTCAAAAGTAAATAAAACATTTTAAAAAAGAGATTAAAAAAACAAATAAAGTTCTTAAAATACTAGCAAAACATATTTATAATGTAGCATAACACATTACAGAACCATATCTAGCAGTGGATTTAATAATTATTGTATTTTCAAGTAGTGCTAAACACAAATATCTTTAAAGATATCTACAAAAGATATGTACAAGCATCATGTGATAAGAAGAAATGTGTGACTTGGTGACAAAGGCGCAGATCTTGCTAATACTACTGTGGGTTGTTACCTACATTCATAACTAAGGAATACATTAATGAAATATAAAAAAAAATTTTTCCACCCAGTTCAGGGACCCCTCCCGCCAAATTCTGTCCAGTCTGAGGACCCCAGTTAAGGGTCCCTAGAGTGACCACAGTAGGGAGACCAGTCAATAAGGTTGGGGAGCTGTTGGTGGGTCAGATGTCAAAGGACCCATACTATTGATGGGAGTCTGGTGAGTCTCTGCTATTGCCTACTCTCTATAATTCTATACTCCTTTCTAGCATTCAAGTTTACTTCTTTTTAATCAGACATGGAACCATCATCCCAATGAGGAAAAAGGCAGTAAATAAAATTTTTTGATTTAACTGCTCCTGCAAGGATTTCCCCTGGGGAAGAATTAAAAGCTTTAGACAGGATGGAGTTAGGACTGAGATCTGAAACACCATTGGGAGAAGGTGTGAACCCAAAGTACACCTTCACCACCTTTCCCCAGCATGTGTTGTTCACTCAGAAACAGAAGAATATTGGGGTGTTTGGGTGGCTCATTTGGTTAAGCATCTGACTTAGACTCAGATAATGATCTCATCATTCCAGGGTTCAGGCCCTGGGTCCGGCTCTGTGCTAACAGCCCAGAGTCTGGAGCCTGTTTCAGACTGTGTCTCCCTCTCTCTCTCTGCGCCCCCCTCCCTCCCCACTACTCTCTCTCCCTCTCTCTCTCTCTCTCTCTCTCTCTCTCTCTCTCTCTCTCAAAAATAAACATTAAAAAAAAAAAGAAACAGGAGAATGTTTTCCAGAATTAGGGGCCCTTCAGCTAAGTGCTAGGGATTTCATATTCTACTTTTCCTTTCTTGTGTCGGTTCAGTGTTTAATAGAGAAATATTTATATCAGAAAATAGCCAGATTTCACGTTTGAGATTTATCAAACCTGGTGTGATAGAATGAATCATTGATCTCAATTCTCCACTTCCTGTATACCTCCATGCCCTTGCTAGCGCTTCCTAGCGGTTAGAGTTACTTCCCGACCCCTTGACGCTGAGCATGATCATGTGACTTGTTTCGGCCAATGGGATGTTAGCAGACATCGGCCAATGGGGTGTTAGTGCCTGCGCAGTTGGAGCTGCCTTTGGTGCTGAGTGCCTTTTGTCATGGGAAGAGCATTCCCTGGGTAACCACCCTGCTTGAAAAATATGGAAACACGTAGAGCATATCTGGACCTGGCCTGTACCCTGGAACTAAGCCCAGCCGAGCCAGCCTTAAATTAGCCAACTTGCAGCAGTGGGGGCCTGAGAACTCAGTGCCTTTTGCTGTATGCCCCTGAATTTGGGAGATGGCTTTTTATCACAGCATGTTTCTGGGTAGAGCTAGTACACCTAGATATGTATTCTCAACGCAGTATGGTTTACAATAAATTCACACTTCAATTTATCCATTGCTTAAAATTCTATTATGCAAAGTTTATGCTAAAAAAAGATGCTTATTCGTTTATTTAAGTTCGATATTTATGTATTTTTAGACTCTGGCAGTTGGTCACTCAGGATATTTCTGTGCATTGAATACACATACGCTGATATAATGCAGGAGTAAATAGTGGAGTGGGTAGTGAGGGAAGCACGGAAGACTGTTAGATGTTAAATTCAGCAAATATTTATAGAATTTCTAATTATATGCAAAGTACTTTTCAAGGTACTAGAGATACACGGATAAAAATCCCTGCCTTGGTGGAGCTTTCCTTCTAGTAACACTCCCTGGATATGGGAATTATTCCGTTCCATATCAGAACAAGGCTCTCTGTATCAAACCATAAATTATGGGAGTGAAATAGACAGGAAGAATAAGGAAAGTTCACACCCACTGAGACTTCAGTATGTAGAAGGGACCATATCATGAAGGGGAAAAGTAAGAAATGGATGAATGCTCAGGTAATAAGTAGCAATGAGTCTTATTCAAAATGGGGAGAGAACTCTATCTCCCAAATGGGAAACCTAAAAATTAAAAAAAATAAAGTCAAATCAGAGAGAGGAAGTGGCTTTTTTCTTGCCAGGCGTTTACCTCAGCATCATGAAAAAGAAGATAAATGGACTCTTAAGTTGTTATTAAACAGTTATGGCCTCTGCCTCCTAGGTAAGGTGATCAGAGACTCTGTTACTAACCATACATATGTCATCACGTGTCTTCTACTTCCAGGATCTTTTTGACCAAAGAGTTGTAAAACTGTCCTGGGCAATGTGAGTGATCTGTCTAAAATATCCACTCTATTGGGCAGCCCTAGTCCTGACTCTGGCTTTCACTTCTGACCACTTATTTCTAAGACATCTGCAGAAGAAGTGAGAAAGACAGACAATTTGGTGACACAGACATCTAAATATTTGGAAGAATCTGGAAACAACAATGACATAAAGAAAGTATAAATTTATTTCTCACCCACATAAAAATATGGGCGAGCTGTCCACATTTGGTATGATGCTTCATGCTCTGGGGGACTCAGGCTTCTTCTCCTGTTGCTGCTCCTCTTGTGGCCTTGACCTCTTGTCCAAGATGGCAGCATTCACACTCCAGGCAGCACAATAAAGAGGCCAAAAAAGAAGAGAAAAAGGGATATTACTGCTGCTTCTTAAGAGATAATACCGCCACTTACGTTCCAGTAGCTGGATTTTAAACATCTGGCTTCTCTCAGCCGCTTAGGGAGGTTGAAAAATATAGTTGTCATTTTGGGTGGCTACTTGTCCAGCCAAAAATTAGGGGATCCAGCACAAGAAAAGAAAGGATGGATACTGAGGATGGGTTAGTCAGAATAGGGAGGCTATGCTGTGGCACAAGGAAACCCTAATATCTCAGTGGCTTGACGTAACTAAGCTTTATTTCTTGCTCAGGAATCTAGGTTGACAGACACTCTACCATCACTGAGCTGACTCACCTAGAACCCAGGACCTCCAGGACAACTGTAAGAAGGGAAGAGAAGGAATGGTGGGAGGACACGGGCTCCTGAAAGCTTCGGCTCTTTAGTGATAAAACCTCATTTCTGCTCTCAGCGCCTTTCCCAGAACTAGTCACATGGTCTCCATCTAACCAACAGGGAGGCAGGGAAATGAGAAGGAAACATTTGATTATTATCAGTGAACAATAAATATCTAAATATCTCTGCCATGGGTTAAAAGTGTTGAATTCGGTTACAAAATGTATCTGTATCGTTTTTTGGCCTTTGGGCTAAGAATCAAGTATCAAAAAATGCATATGTGTATATGCATATACGATGATTAATTGCCAGAGCAAATTGAAGCATTGATTGAACACGTCAGTATCTAACATTCTTTCTTCCTTTCAGGTGGCTTGCATGTGGCTTGGAGCCTCGGTTTCCTTCTAGCTCTGTCAATTTGCACTTTTCTTGTATCCACAGTCTTGAAGAAATGCCATGAGAGCTGATGCTAGATTTCCCGTCTGACACAGAGGAGGTCTCCTTTTAAACAATAATAAAAATAGCCTCCATTTATGTTGCTGTTTTCCCCCCTTTGTCTCGTCTATTGAAAGAGCCAGTTAAACAAAGTGTGTGCTTTCGGCGCCTGTTCTGTGCTCATTTTAAGATTTAATCAACCCTCTGAACCTGCAGCGTAACCGCCTCATAATGTCAAGTTAATATATTGAGATCAGCTCAAACCCACCATTCCCAAGGGTGGTTTTGTTTAAAGACGAGTTGTAATTGAATTTCTAAACAACTGCCAAGCTTTCAAGGTACCAAAATAAACATTATCCAAACAGAAACTTACCCTGGAATCTTTGGTTAGCTTACGTATACTTTAAGAAAATAAAGGTTTTAACAATTTTTTTTTAAAGAAGTGAGCTAAGCTCTTTGTTGTCCCTTTAAAAATTAATCACCATCTGCCCCCATGTTTCAAGGCACGCGGAGCTGAACAGGGAGATTTACAAATCAGGTAAATCAGCAGCTGATTATTCATTGAGACACAGCGTGCTTTATAGGAAGTAGCCTTTCAGTCTCCTTTAACCCCTGAGCTCTTTCATTGCTCAACTAAATATCTCCAGGGCGGCTCACTGCCTGCAGAATGAAGTCCAAATTCTCTAGCCTGGAGTCGTACACTCTCTGTGATCTGTCTCCAACATAATTTTCAAGGCTCACCTCCAGCTACACAACCCTTTCTTTTTTCAACCGCGAGTGCACCCTACTCATCAATGGTATCCCACAGTTCACCTCTTCTTGCAAATGTGTTTGACACTTTTCTACTTGGGTATGTGCTGATGCTATTCCCTTAATCTGCAATGCTCTTCATCCTAAATCCATCTCTTAGAATCCCACCCCAATCAGTAGCCCCTTCTTGTTCCTTTCAGTTGTGTTAAATGTCACCTCTACGGTCCATAGCACCCAGGGACACATTTATTGTATGTTTCCCCCCTCCTGTCTTGCATCAAAATAATGTATGTCTGGCTTCCACGTGAGATCGTAAATTCTGTAAATCCAGGAAGTATTTCTGTTTTTTTTTCTCTCTGCTTTGTGTCCATGAATATTTACTGAGTACCTACTAAGTGCCTGGCCCTCTGCTAGACGCTCTGAGCACAGGTTGGACCCCTAAGAATCCCATGCATGCACTGGTTGCATTATTGAAGGAAAAGAAGAGATGAGGTAAAGAATGAGGTTACAGATAACAGTAAAAAGTGGGATGAACCTAAAGGGTTACAATATGTGATGAACGGTTATCTGCAGCTTGATTGGTATATGATAGGATGTCTTGTAAACAAGAAGGAGACACTGCCACCAGCTTGGGCAGAGCTTCTTGGAGGAGCCTGACCCGGCATCTGGACATTCGTGGACAAGGAGAAGTGACATATAACAGCATGGACAAGGGCAAAAGGGGAGGTTTTGTGACACTCAAAGGGAATAGCAGATGGTTTTTAATATAAAGTATTTGTGAAGAGAATCATTGGGGACAGATGAAAATTGGGGGAAAAGGCACTTAGAAAGTCCCGGATTGCCAGAAGAAGGAATTTGGACTTTATTCAGTAAGCACAGGGAGCCAGTGAGAGGTACTGAGCTTTGGTGTGACGTGGCTGGTGTCCTTCCTGGGAGCGTTTGCCTGGCATTAGCGTGGGAGGGTGGGAGAAGTGACAGGCCATCCCTGACACAGGAGCAAAACTGAGGGTTTGAACCAAGGCAGCAGCAGTCAGCATGGAGGGGCGGTAGGGAGTGGGTGACCTTGTGCAGAAGTGAAATCACCTGGACTTATGAACGAGGGAGATGTAGGAGTCAAAGGTGGGTACTGAGCTTTTCAGTCCTGAAGCCAGCAGAAATGGCAATGCTGTCATCAGCGAGGGGCTCCTAAGAGGAGGGCCAGATCTGAGAGGAGTCTATGAGCATGAGGGGTGACAGGAAATCCAAGTGGGTTGCTAAAGGCAGTAGGAAATGTGAGCTGGAATTCAGGTAAGGGGTGGGGCTGGGCATAATATTTATGAAACATTTTCAAATTTTGAGCGTCATTGTATATTAGCATTTTATTTGCTAATTTAAGTTGTAAAGTTTATTTATTTTTGGGGCACCTGGCTGGCTCAGTCGGTTAACCATTTGACTTCAGCTCAGGTCATGATCTCATGGTTTGTGGGTTTGAGCCCCACGTCGGGCTCTGTGCTGACAGCTAGCTTAGAGCCTGGAGCCTGTCTTCAGATTCCATGTCTCCCTCTCTCTCTGACCCTCCCCTGCTCACACTGTCTCTTTCACTCAAAAATAAATAAAAAACACTAAAAGAAATTTTAAATAAATAAAATAAAGTTTATTTATTTATTTTTGAGAGAGAGAAAGCATGAGTGGGAGAGGGGCAGAGAGTGAGGGAAAGAGAGAGTATCCCAAGCAGGCTCCACACTGTCATTGAGGATCCCCATGTGGGGGCTCGAACCCACGAACCAAGAGATCATGACCTGAGCCCAAGTCAGATGCTTAACCAACTGAACCACACAGGTGCCCCTATTAGCATTTTACTACTGGAATGTCTATGCATTTAATGATTGGAACATCTTTAAATGAATATTTAAAGACATTTTTAATGAAATATAATACATGTACTACTATAGACATCACCCACTTAAAAAGTATACAATTTAGTGAATTTTAATACACTCACAGGGTTGTGCAACCATCAACACAATGTAAGTTGATTTAAAAAATTTTTTTAATGTTTATTTATTTTTGAGAGAGAGACAGAAAGACAGAGTGTGAGCAGGGCATGGGCAGAGAATGAGGGAGACCCAGAATCTGAAGCAGGCTCCAGACTCTGAGCTGTCAGCACAGAGCTGGACGCAGGGCTCAAAGTCATGGACCCATGAGATCATGACCCGAGCCAAAGTCAGATGCTTAACTGACTAAGCCACCCAGGTGCCCCGACACAATGTAAGTTTAGACAGTACATATCGCCTCTCAACGAGAGTCCATGCCCATTAGCAGTTACTGTCCGTTCCCCCACACCCTTCTTCCAGCCCAAGGCAACCACTAATTTACTTTCTGGCTCTATAGATTTTCCTATTCTGGATATTTTAAATAAATAGAATCGTATAACCTGTAATATTTTGTGACTGGCTTCTTTCACTCAGCATTTTTTCAAAGTTCATCCATTTTGTAGTGTATATCATATACTTCATTCCTTTTTAGTGCCGAATAACATTCCATTGTTTGGTTATGCCTTATTTTCTTTATCTATTCATTAGTCATTGGATTGTTTCTGCTTCTTGACTATTGCGAATAATGCTGCTGTGAGCATTCAGGTACAAGTTTTTGTGTAGAATATTTTCATTTCTCTTGATTGTATGCCTGGAGTGGAATTGTTGGGGAATATGGTTACTCTGTGTTTAATATTGTGAGGGACAAACTGTTTCCAAAGTGACCGAGCCATTTAAAATGCCCACCAATGATGCACAAGGGTTCCAAATTCTCCACATCTTTGCCAACTCGTTTTTGCCCATCATTTTGATTGTAGCCATCCTAGTGGGTATGAAGTGCTCTCTCATTGTGGTTTTGATTTGCATTTCCCTAACAACTAATGATGTTGAAGACCTTTTCTTTTTAAAAAATATTTATTTTTGAGAGAGAGAGTGCACGTGTATTAGTGAGGGAGGGACCGAGAGAGAGGGAGATAGAGGATCCAAGGAAGGATCTGTGCTGACAGCAGAGAGCTCTACATGGGGCTTGAACACATAGACCGCGAGATCATGATGTGAGCTGAAGTCAGACACTTAACTGACTGAGTCAGCCACCCAGGTGCCCCCACCCATTTTTAAGTTGGGTTGTCTTTTTGGAATTGGGTTGTTCTTTATATATTTTTGGTATGTTTCTTTTTAGATATATGATTTGCTAATATTGTTTCCCGTTCCATGAATTATGTTTTTATCTAGGGTGTGTGTGTGGGTGTATGCAACATTTATTTGCAGCATAAAAAATTTATTTTGATGTAGTCCAATTTATGTATTTTTTTGTTATGTGTATAAAATATTAACAAAGACAGTTAGGAAAATAAAATGTGTCTCTTGGAGCCAGTACATAGTGGGATCTTGCTTTTTCCCACAATCTCTTCCTTTTGATTGGATAGTTTAATTCATTTATACTTGGTGTTTTTATTGACAGGGCTGTATTTATATCTGCAACTTAGCTTTTTTGTTTTCCATGCCTCATTCTCCTTTGTCCCCCTCTGTTCCTCCTTTAACTGTCTTCTGTATTAAGTGGATATTTCCTAGAATAGCATTTTCATTACTTTAATGACTGTTCAACTATATTTTTAAAGTTTTTATCACAGTGGTTGCTTTAGGGCTTACAAGGTACAGCTTTCTTATCAAATTTTCTTCAGACTTAACTAGCATAATTCCAATGAACCTTGAAACTTTTCTGCTGTATAGCTCTATGCCCTTCCCCCTTTCACTTTGTTATTGTCACAAATATTACCTCTGTGTTACAAGCCCAGAAACACATTGCTATAATTATTAATTTACATAGCTCAATGTCTTTGATAGAAGCTAAGGAAGGAAAACTAATATATATCTATAGTTTCTTAAATTAATTTTATTTTCCATTTCAAGTTTTCTTCATTCATTCCTATGGATGCCAGTTACCGTTTGGTTGAATTAATTTTTTTACTTCACTGTTTCCTTGTTTCCAGTACTGTCAAGTGCACTACATTTCTACATTTCATGGAGCCAATAATACAATTATATACATACTGTTTTATACAATCACTCTTTGTGTCAATTAGAGACAGGAGAAGAAATATGCCACTATGCCATCTTTTATAGTTTATCTCCACAATTACCTTACTGACGCTCTTTATTTTTCAGTGTGGATTTAAATTACTGTTTAGTGTCACTTCGCCTCAGGATATTTAGGTAATATATTGTAGTAAGTCTGGCTCCTGATTCCCCTCCTCCTCTTGTTGTTTGCTTGATGTTTGTTCGTTTAGTGACTTGGCTCAACTACTTTTGTGAAATCTATTTCCCTTGCTGTGTGCAGCGCAGATTTGTTTTTCTGGGGACCTAAGGGGTCGTCCTTGAAACCACAGAAGCTACTGATTGGTCAAAGTTTGTGCTTAGGCTTCTTTAGCCAGTTAGAGTGTGTGCATGTGTGTGCATGTGTGTGTGTGCGTGTTTACGTAGCTTCGAGATTACTATCACAGTCCAGGGAATTTATGGTTTGGGTCCACCTTCAGCCAGGGGCTAGCTTCTTTCATCGCTCCTGAAAGGGTACAACCTTGGCTTGGACACATTTGTCAAGACTTCTAGGGATGTGTGTGGTTTTCTTTTTCTTCCTGGCTTCCAGGGAGCTCCCTGGGTTACTGTTTAGCCAGTGTTTCATCAGGGGCTGTGTATAAATTCCTGTGCTGGGAGGCACAGGATTACCTGTGTGTGGCCTGGGGAATGTTTATGGGTCTGACCCATGTCCCCACTTTGACTGCTCCCACACATAGACCACCACCTGTGCACAGTCTACCTGATGCCCAGGGTCAACTGGGACCCCAGGATCCTTCTTCTTAGCTGTCTCTTACCCTGTTTCTTTTTGTTAAACTTTTAATCACTCACCTTTTCACCACAGTTAACAGTTTTATGGAGGTACCAGCACACTCTCCATTTCCCTTTACCAAGATCTCCTGGGTTTCAACAACACCCTTAAACATGGAATTCTCCACATCCTCTTCCACATAAAGTCAGTCCCGTCAGGCAGTACTGTGGAGCTCTTCCTCCTCTGGCCTGTCTCTTCTCCTGGGAAGAATGCACTACTGCAATGAACCTGGAGTGGGGACAATGGTGCTTTTCTCCTGGAGCTGGGGTGACACCCTGCTTTGCAAGCTGACCTCAGGAGGGGTGGTGGCTTCTTGTCTTCTTAGCTTTCCACTATCAGCATGGACCCTCCACCTGGTGGGTGAGCTGGGACAGGGTCGGCTGGAGGAGAACTTCCACCATACAAATGGGTTCCCTCATCCACACCCACCCCAAATAGTGGTTCTGCAACATGGGGCTGGACAAACACTAGAGCCTTGCCCTCCTCAGGGTGAAAGTGTAGCCTCAGTCTGTAAACTGAGGAAAAAAAGAGTCCTTGTCTTCTTGGCCATACTCACCAGAGTAGAGTTTCCATAACACAGAGTGGGGGGGTGGGTAAGAGCAGGTCATGACTCAAATACCACAGACTCTGCTGTCCTTACTGAGATTCCATAGATTTTCTTCAGTGAGTGTTTCTCTACTTACTGTATGCCCTTAAGATGATTCTAGAGACTGTAAATATTTTTTAAATATTTTTTGCCACTTAAATAATTGTTTTTGTGTGGAGTCTGCCAGGCTCCTCACTCTGCCATTCCTGGTGTCGCCAAGATTGAGTATCTTAATATTTTCATTTAATCTCGGTGCAAGGATGACCACAGAGTCCTTGACTCTCCTTTCACATACCCAGCCTGCCAAGAAATCCTACTGGTTTTACCTCGAAAGTTTATCCAAGGTTCAACCTCTTCTTTCCTCCCAGACTGCTAATCATCCTGGGCCAGGCTATCATCTTCTCTCCCCTGCAAGAGCCTTCTCCTTGGGGTCATTTCCACCCCTTCAGATGTGACCCTGCATTATCTCTCTGATCTCCCCTTTCTTCTAATCAGTCCACTCCAGCCAATCTGCTCCTCACTGAACAGGCCAAACCTACTTACACCCCAGGGCCTTTGCAATGACTGTTCCACTGTACAGGATTCATTTCTCTAATTATCTACACTTCCAGTAACTGCTCAATGTAATCTTCCTGAAAGAAGAGATATAGCCTTACTACCTTTTAAAAAATATTTTATTTTATTTTATTCCAGTATATATCCTGACTACCTTTTATACTGCAACACTCCCCTACCTCCCTACTTTCCTGATCGCACTTCCCTGCTCTACTTTTTTTTTTTCCTATGATGTTTTCCACCATCAAACATGTGATATAATTAATTTCTACATGTGGACAACATGCCTGGATACAATTTGGACCATAAATAAGATAGAGGATGAATTTGGCACCCTCAGTCCAGAATAACCTTGGGGCTGAATTCCTATACTCTTCTGACACATTTCAGACCCTGTGGGGGAATATGGAAATTCTACACTGGGGTTCCCAAGAAAATACCATGGCAAAGAAGCAGTTGTCAGAGTCCCGTAATAAAAGAGGTTGTGACAGTCTTGTGAAGGTGGGTGTGAGGCTTCCCTATGAGACTACACACCTGGTCCTGACGGAAGGTTTAATATCGTAGTTAAGCCCAACATCTTAACAGCACAAAACGATGGTGGCTGCTGGAGAGGGAGTGATATGCTTGCCTCTCTTGAAATGGTTTCATTCCTTAGAATACACTTCCAGCTTCTCGCTGCCCTTTATTTACCCTGTCCCAGGGGAGGTGGAATGCGGCTTGTTGCTAAATTTGGAAGAGTGAACTCCAGTTTTCCTCTAGGGAGGGAGCCTGTCGGCAGGTACCAGTTCTCTGCTACTCCTCTGGGCCCTCAGCCTTACCCCCATCTCTCCACCTGGATAGAGTCTGTCCCATCCATGTGGGACCGGTCAGTCTGCCTCTTTCTGCAATTCAGTTGACAGGCCCATTTCACAATAAACCGTGCTTTCCACAGTAATAACCTTTATAAGTAATAAGGGTGATGTTTCAAGCCTGCAAATGCCACTCCTTTGTCTTAATTCTTACACTGTTGAGAAATCAGGATGGGGAGAAGGGTGCAATTTGTGAACCTCTTGAAAGACCTCCAGCATTCTGCTTTCATCGTATTGGCCAAAACTGGCCCACATGGACCCCCTGACTGCAAGGGAAGAGGAGAAAGTGCTTATGTGGCTTTTCCAGGCTCTCTCTTGGAAGGTGGCCAGGGAGAAGGGGCATGGAATGGCAGTCCAGCAGGCTGGACCTGTCACACAGGTCATCTAGAGACTCGTTCCTGAGACCAGCTTCATCAGCATCCCCTGGGAGCTTGTCAGAAATGCAGACTATTGAGGGGCACCTGGGCAGCTCAGTTGATTGAGTGTCAGACTTTGACTCCGGTCATGATCTCATGGATCATAAGTTTGAACCCCACGTCGGGCTCTGTGCTGACAGCTCGGAGCCTGGAGCCTACTTGCGATTCTGTGTCTCCCTCTCTCCTGCCCCTTCCTTACTCATGCTCTGTTTTTCTCTCTCTCACAATAATAAATAAACATTAAAAATAAATTAAAAAGAAAAAAGGAAATGCAGACTATTGAGCCCTACTCCGGACCTCCGGAATCAGAGACTGCATTTTAACAAGATTCCCAGGTGATTCATCTGAACATTAACATTTAAGAAGCACTGCCAAGATCAGGAGTTGGCAAACTACAGCCTGCGGGCCAAATCCAGCCTGTCTTTGTTAAACAAAGTTTTATTGGAACACAGACATGCCCCCATGTTGATGTATTGTCTATGGCTGCCTGTGCGCTACAATGCCGGAGCTGAGTAGTTGTGACGGAGAACACATGGCCTGCAAAGCCTAAAATATTTACTGTCTGACCCTTTGCAGAAACAGCTTGCAGTGTCCTGGTATGGACTGTGTTGAGAGCCGAGAGCACAGCTTGGTTGACGATGCTGGGGACAGACGTGACAAAGCAAAGCTAAAGGTAGACTTTTCTTTAGAATGAAGGCACTGGGGGATGAGATGGAAAAGCCAGTATAGCCGGAGAGCCTGACCGGAAGAAAAGTAGGTCGGCACCCTGGGGGAAGAACTGGATGGAGTCGAGGTTGCACATTAGAGCTGAGGAAAAGCTGGTAGGATGGGGTTGGGGGTGAGCATGTAGCTAATTGTTAAGGGAAAGAGGCATATCGGCAGGCTCTTGGTTGTGGGGCCTTCGCATTTGGAATTTCCCACAATGCCTAGCATACAATCGAACATCAAGTGGACATCTATCAATGTTTTATGAACAGATAAAGTAACCTCAGTATATAAATTGAGGTTCCCAACAGAGCCTTTTGCTTTCGCTTCAAACCCCAGCATTGTGGGCCTTCACACAAGCAAATCCCTGAGGGAGGGGGAGGGGACTGAGTGCCCTTATTCCCACTGCACAGCTGGGGAATTGTGACTGAGGGTCAGTGACAACCCTGGGGTCACCAAGCCAGGAGGCCATCCCTAGCTGGGTCTGGAACCCACACCTCTGGGCCCAAGGCCTTCCTCACAGGGAAGCTTCTCCAGAAAGGCAGAGAGTGGGGGCTGGGTTTTCCGCCTGCCCACGGGGACGTTGCTGCTAGTTTATGTTGGCTGCTCAGGGTCTCCAGTTATCTATGTCAACAAACTAGAATGTAAAGTCAGGTTTCCAGAAGAGGTCTCTGATTCTGCCATACCTGTGCCCAGAAGCGAGGGTTGCATTTCTGCACCAGGCTGAGCTTTTGCCGGAAAGCGAGGTGGGGTGGGAGCCAGAAAGAGAAGAGGGTGGAATTTCTGCCAGGGCCTCAGGGAGACCAGAGTTGACAGGAGGGGAGAATGCCAAGGGCGGTCCTCGTGGCCCTTCTCCTCTTCTGGGGGCCCCTCCCTGCTGCCTTGTCCCCAAACATCCTCCAACTCTGACTGCTTCCCCAGCTAGCTGCCTGAGGCCCGTTCCCAGGCTGCGGTACTTGCTCTGACGCCTTCATTCCTCTTCCCAGATCCCTTCCAAACTTCCGAGGCTGCGTCCCACCTCCTCAGGAACATTTCCTAAAACACTCACCCTTCTGGGTTCTGTCTGTCTGGCTTCTCTGAAGCAGAGCCTGAAAACACTGGGGGTGCAGTTGGCTTATTTTGGAGACGTTCCTGGGGAAGTGGGACTTGGGGAGGCGGGCGGTGTTAAGGAGGAAAAGTCACACCAAGTTGTGTTATTGAGGTTGCTCTTGCCATTTATGGCATAAAAATATACCACAAGCAGCCCATTTTGAAGCTTTGGTGTCGAAGCATACAAATTTGGAATATTTTTCTCTTCCTGCATTAATACACACTAAGCTTATTTCCACTAGGATTGTCTGCATTCATCTGCATTGCGTTTGGTATTAATAAAGCTTTCTTCAGTTGCTGTGTGACTTGTATCTATCCCCTTTCCTTCTAATCTTTCTGTGCCATATATATATATATATATACATATATATATATATATGGCACTATATATATATATATATATATATATAGTATAAATAGTATAAATAAAATGTAGTTGGATTGGAAAAGAATTCATCTTTGCTTTTAATAACAGCTTTTGGGGTACCTGGGTGGCTCAGTCAGTTAAGCACCTGACTTCAGCTCAGGTCATGATCTCACGGTTCGTAGGTTCGAGCTCTGCAGCAGGCCCATTGCTGACAGCTCAGAGCCTGGAGCCTGCTTCAGATTCTGTGTCTCCATTTCTTTCTGCTCTTTTCTCTCTCTCTCTCTTTCTCTCATAAATAAATAAACATTAAAAAATATTTAAGTAAAAAAACTTCCTTAAACACATTTTGGAATATGCATGACCTCTTTCACCCTGCCCCTACTATATTCATTACTTTGGCATTTTGCACTCATGGGTTTTGGAATCGGTTTGGTAGGTCCTCTCAAAAGGAACTATACTGGGGCCATGCTTGGGAGTGAACTGAATATAGCAATCAGTGTGGGAAGTTATTGCCATCAATACTGGAGTAGTTATGTATCTATGAGCCCTGTGAATAAAGTAACCTCTGCCTTTATTTTTCTTTTTGGTTACTATCATACATGGAATATATATAAGCATATACATGTATATATATAAATATACAAAATGTATATGTATATATGCATATATTTTATACATATTTACCATTATTTTTATTTTTTAGTTTAAATTATTGTTATTATATTTTATTTATATTTATTTTTTAAATGTTACCATTTCTTTTATTTTATACAATTTACTGTTTTATATATGTATATATTTGCCAATATTCTTTCTAATTTTCTATTTGACTTATGTTTGTGTAGAAGAAACCTTTTGAATTTCACCTGTGGATCTTGTGTCTGGTCAGTTACTGAACTCTGGTGTTAGTTCTCAAAGGTTTTTGGTGGATTTATATTTGTTAGATGAGCAGCTGTATTGTTGTAAACAAAGACATTTTTTCTCACTTTTCTTCCAATATTTATACCTCTTATCTTTCTCTTGTTTTTTTCTTTGTCTAGGATGCATTATTGCAAAGTATCCCTGAAGGCTAGCATCTCTGTCTTGTTTCTGACTTTTATGTGGCTATTTCTAATGTTTTAACATTCAGCTTCTTTGAAGTTTCTTGCAAAAAAAACTTTAAAAATTTTCTTAGATTGAGGAAGCTTTTCTTCTACTAGTAGCTGACTATAGTTGGCAGGTAGTTGTGTGACTATGTGGGGATATGTTTTAGATCAGAGGCCAATGTTGAATTTTACTAAAGGCCTTTTCTGCATCGTATCAGTCCACTATTGGCACAATAACGCTGTGCAACAATCACCCATACTCAGCGGCTTAGTACGGTAATTATATTTCTTGCTTACACATTTGTGAGTTGACTAGGATTTGGAAATTTAGCTTGACTGGCTTGGCTCTAAGCTTCAGGATGAATCCAGATTGTTTCAAACGTCTCTTATCCTTCTTGGACCAGTGACCTAGCCAGCGAATGGTGATGGCCAAAGTGTAAGAGGGGACAAGTAGAAACAAACAATACCACCAGAGAGCTAGGCTTGGGACACTCACTTCCACCCCTTCTCAGTGGTGAAATCAAGTCTCATGTCAAAGCCCACCCACTGAAGATAGAGGAAATATACCTGACCTCTGGAGGAAGCAACTCAAACTCATACAGCAGAAAGTGTGGATACGGGGAAGGATATAAAACCAGATGAAGAATGCAATTGATCACAGGCATTTTCTGAGATATTTGGAAACTCTGTCTCGCACCCTTACTAGGTCATGTAATTATATTAGTACATTTTCAATTCTTGAAACATCATTGCATGCTTGGGATAAACCCACTTGTCTCGATCCACTGTTATAATTAAATGGCTGGTTTTTGTTTTCTAAAATTATTCCTGAAATAAATAGGCTTCCACTAGTGGTTGTGTAAAAGGGAAGATAGGACTCACTCCTGGGTTGGTTCTGCTAAAGGACTCTGGGTTGTCTCATGTGAGGGGGCTTCCCCATCTCTCTGAGGGGTCAGTAACCACCTGCGACTCTGTGCTTCCTCTGGCTGTCCTGTGCAATCTCCTGCTTTGGTGCAGGGACAGGTACCCAGCTGTTATTACTTAAGGGGAAAAGAAGGACCCAGCTACTGAGTAGCTCTGACTACAATTCCCTATTGTGGGTTGAATTGTGTCCATCCAGAATTAATATGCTGAAGCTCAAACCTCCAGTACCTCAGAGTGTGACTTACTTGGAAATAGGGTCATTGCAGATGTAATTAGTTAAGACGAAGTCATTAGGGTGGACCATAATCCAATGCAACTAGTGTCCTTACAAAAAGGGGAAATTTGGACACATACATGCACACAGGGAGAACACTACTTGAAGATGAAGGCAGAGATTAGGGTGGTGTTTCTACAAGTCAGCAGACATCAAAGCCCCAGAGGCTGGGGCAGAGGCATGGAACTGATTCTACCTCACAGATGTCAGAGGGAACCAACCTTGCTGATACCTTGGTCTTGAACTCTGGCCTCAGGATCTGTGAGGCAAAAACATTTCTGTTGCTCACGTCATCCAATTTGTGGAATGTGTGGGAGCCCCAGGAAGCTAAAACACCCTCTTCCCCAAATAGTCACACTGGCAAATACTTGAGAACCCTCGCTCCTTCCATGTGTCTCTTAATTTTTGCCTTGGAGCTCTCTAAAACCTCCGCTTTCCTGGAGTTTATTCTCTGCCTGTATTTTTTGGCTGATTTTGCACACAATCATTTTTTACCCTCATAGATTTGATACCATCAACCTTCTAGTCAATACTTTTAATTAAGTGACCTCAGTATCATTTTCTAGGTTGTGATAGACTCATTGTATGTATTTTTTCTGTCCTTCTTGCAGTTTGGGGCCATCTATTTCTCTGAACCAATTTTGGTAAAGCTATTATGAACTCTACGTTATGTATGAAAACAACAATGCCAGAAAGAGTCAATTACTTGTGTCCAGTCCTACACCCATTATATGAAAGGTACAGCTTGAGCACAAGCACCCTAGTTTCTAAGTCTACATGTGTTCCGCTGCCAGGAATGGTAGGATGATTGTCTGGCCTTATATTATTATATTATTAGAGTCTACCAAAAATAATGCATTAAGAATGGTTATGGGGCCCCATGCAAGTTCAATGCTGTGATCAGTTAAAGAGGTCTGCTATGGATGAGGGAGGGAGAAGTAGAAGTGAGTGTTAGGAACCTGTTTTGTCTACACTAGTTCTTGTCATTCTTCAAAATTTTGGCTCATGCTCTTGAGGTTTCAATTTGCAAGTAATGCAAAGGAGCTCCCAAACAATTAATACTTTGTTAAAAAGATGAGCCAATCTGTCAAGTGGAGCAAAATGTACTTTAAAAAACATCCTGTATGTCAATTAAAAAATATTTTTTAATGGAGGTGGTAGTGGTGTAGACTAAGGAGTGAGCAGGGTACAAGCTAAGTGGTTTTAAAATGGAAACATCTTTGCTTCTTATTCAATGATTGTTTTTTCCTTACAGCGTGTGCTTTTTTGCAGCAGAGAAAGTGTGTTGAATCCATTTCATTCCCACATTCCTCCATCAGGGTGTTTTCATTTCTCTGGAAGACTTGCCTCTCTCCTGACCACTGAAGAGCATTAAATAACTTGTAATAGTAGTTGCATGTGGGTCAGTAATAAACTTGCCTTGCAGCTTCACTAAAGATTTGTATTTTATAGCATGGTTACAGGAGGCGAGAGGACTTAGTCCTGCTTCTTACCCCTCCATTACCCCTCCCTGTCTTCACTTCTCACTTCTTCTGTCCTGTCTTGGAAAGACTGATGTTCAGGTGAGCCTGTAGAGAAACAATCCTCTGAGAAGGTAACTGGCCACTGGGTAGGACTGGAGGCCAGAAAACTTTCAACTGGCTTGAAGATCTCTTGAGGGACGGGAAGAGGGGTTGGTTTGGAAGTCAGACTCCTAAGGGTTTGAATCCTTCCTGATTCTGCCATTTACTCACTGGGTGAACTTACGCAAGTAGTTTCATGTCTTTGATTTCAGTCTTCCCTTGTATATAATGGGGACATGATAGGCATAAACATTCCTATTTGTAGACTTGTTGTAATGAATCAACAATATGATGGATATAAAGAACGAGAGATGGGGCATTCATTCATTTGTGCACGCACACATCTTTGTACCCGCCATTCATTTAGAGGATGTTTATGGCGGGGCCTGTCATGTGTTAGGCTCTGGGGATTTAAAGATAAATAAGACATGGTTTCTATTCATGATGTTCTCAAAGTCTGCTGGGGGAGACGCACACATTCCACCAATTCCAAGGATCCGGCGCCAAGGTCATGAGCCTAGGGGTACACAAGAAGCAGTTCCACATGAGGGAAGGGGCGGTCATGGGGAACTTCTCTGAAAATAAATCTGGAAAGCTGAAGCTTAAGAGATAAAAGAGGTGCTTTTCCGGAGGTGACAGCAGAGGAGCAGCCACCAAAGCTGGGGGAGTCTTCCCTTCGTTGAGCAGCAGTGTTGTCTCTATGGGAAATGCTAATTTTCGGTTCTGCCTCATTTCTGGGGACTTGGAATTTGAGTCATCCCTGAGGGATCTTCTGAGACATAGCCTTTCTGTGTGTGAAGGAATGATGTTATCTGCAGGATGAGATAAAGCGACAGCATGTTGGCATTTAACAGAACCAAGGGTCTTATGACCCCAGGAGTCTGGGAAATTGGTCCCATGGGGGCTGCTTCTGGGAGGGAGGGGGCAGGAGGACTAAGAGCACAACCCCATGGAGGGAAGGTGGAGAGATAGAGCGTGGGCCTCCCTGAAGAAGCCTGCAGTTACTTGTTTATATTTAGCCAATAAGATGAAATGTGCCTGCGGAGGGTGGGTGTAAGTTATTATTTATTGCTTTGCAGAAAACTCCCACACAGGACTCTCTGGCAAAGGAAACTTTGCAAAGAATTTCTGGCAGAAACAAGGTATGGTTTTTATTTTCAGTGGGCTACACACTTTGCTTCCAATGTTTGTCAACGTGTCACCGTTAAGAAGGAAAACAAAATTGAAGGATGCGTTTCTGGCCAAACTTGTTAATTAGTTAATGTATACATATTGAGCACCCACTCTGTGCTAGATGCTGGAGATATAGTGGGAGCCAAGTCAGAAGTTCCTGCTCTTAGGGAAGCGGTAAAGACAGAAGATATCAGCTAATAAACAATTGGGGGCATGGGCCCCCAAATCACCCCCTCTCCATTCTGGGTTCTGGTGATGGAGGGTCATGATACAAATGAAAACCAAGGCCTCACCAATGGCTCTGAAATACCCAACAGTCCACCAGATTCAGAACTCTCCGGTATCAGTCAAATTGGAGAAGCTGGAGGAAATTTGAAGCCAATGTAGGACCTTTCTGCTCTTTTCTCTAAATCTAGACATTGGGACCTGTGAAGAAAAAGTCCTAAGCTCTCTTACCCAGTTGGCTCAAATCTATTGCTAAAACACTAGAGAAAGAACAACTGTGGGAGATAGACCAGTGTAGGCTTCCATATTCTGCACTCTAGCACTAATTAGGAAGACAATAATAATGCATTGTTGATCCAAAACAGGCTAGTTTCTCTGGTCACAAAGGCTTAGATATTCTTGTGTCTGTCTCCAGGTCCTCTCTTTGGGAAACTGCCCCTCCTCCATACCATGTGTTCTTGGAGAGTTTGGTCAGCCAAGGGGTGGGAGCATACACTCAAGCTGGCCAATCAGAACCTTGTTCATATAACCCAGCCAATCAGAGATCCTTGCTGAGGTTGATGCGGGTTGTGAGAGACAAAGGGTCTCTGAGATGCACTGTGAGGAAATGGAAAGATCACCCTGAGATTTCTTTGGAGCAGGAAGAAAGAATGCAGGAAAAGGAATTCACCCCAGAGGCAAACAGGGAAAGAGATGAGGAAAAAGGGACAGATATTCAAGGCTCCTTGAAATTGGCTGTAGCCAAGATAGGAACATTCTGGCTCACCCCTGGGCCTTTGCATTCCATGAACTTATAAATTGCATTTTTCCTTGATGTGGCTTTCTGCTGAGTTCTATTCCTTAAAAATGATCATGCACAGAGACTAGAAAAAATGCAGGACCATGGGTGTTTCTGTGAAGAAACATCAGAACTTCCCAACCATCAGGTCCCCTGTAGGAAAATGAGTTTAGTGGGAACAGACATGTAAGCCACCAGAAGGGAAAGGCCTGTGTGCCTACTTCAGTTGCTCTCAGAATCTGAGTTCAAATCAAGAGACTATAGATGCTGGTGAGGATGTGGAGAAACGGGAACCCTCCTACACTGTTGGTGAAAATGTAAACTGGTGCAGCCACTCTGGAAAACAGGATGGAGATTTCTCAAAAAACTATCAATAGAACTCCCCTTTGACCCAGGAATAGCACTGCTAGGGATTTATCCAAGGGATACAGAAGTGCTGACACATAGGGGCACATGTACCCCAATGTTCATAGCAGCACTGTCAACAATAGCCAAAACATGGAAAGAGCCTAAATGTCCATCAACTGATGAATGGATCAAGAAGATGTGGTATATACGAAAATGGAGTATTACATGGCAATGAGAAAGAATGAAATATGGCCATTTGTAGCAAAGTGGATGGACCTCGAGTGTCATGCTAAGCGAAATAAGTCAGGTGGAGAAGGACAGATACCAGATGTTTGCATTCATAGGTCTAACAGGAGAAACCTAATGGAGGACCATGGGGAGGGGAAGGGGGAAAGAGAATTGGGGAGAGAGAGGGACACAAAACCTGAGAGACTGTTGAATATTGAAAATGAACCCAGGGTTTAAGGGGGAGTGGGAGAGGGAAGGGGAGGTGGTGGTGATGGAGGAGGGCACTTTTGGGGAAGAGCACTGGGTATTATATGGAAACCAATTTGACAATAAACAATTAAAAAAAAAAAAGAAGAGCTTGCTTTGGATGAAGCATCATTTTTTGTTGTTGTTGTTAAGCTATATAAAGTTCTGGAAGGGATATGCATTCCATTGTATGAATTGATTGTGATCGCTTTTCCTTGTGTAAGTCATGTGCCTCATGAAAAGGGCTGATGTTTGGGCTGAATGGATGAAGGAGGCATTGAACCAGGAGGTAATGAGCAAAGATAAAGGAAAGATGGCCCTGAGCATAACTGTTTTTCCTTCACACTTCTATCATAAAATGACTCCTACCAGGGGTGTGGCCTTTGATACCATTTTAATTTCAGAATCCCAGAATAGGACACGGAATATGCCCTTCAGGCTGAGGATGAAAAGAATATGTATTATGAAAAAGAAGGAGATTGATATTTAAGGAATTGTCCTACTACGGAAGCTACAAGTCCCAAATCTGTTGGGGTAGGCCAGCTGGCTAGAGACCCAGGGGATTATTGCAGTTCAAGTTCAAAGGTGGTCTGCTGGCAGTATTCTTTCTGGCTTGAGGAAAGTCAGCCATTATTCTATTAAGTTCCTTCAAGTGATTAGATGAGGCCCACCCACAATATGGAGGGCAATCTGCTTTATCCAAACTTGGAGTCCACCAATTTAAATAATAATCTCATCCAAAAAAGAAAAACACATTTAAAAAACACCTTTGGAGAAACATTCAGAATAATGTTTGGCCCAATATCTGGGCATCATGGCCCAACCAAGTTAACACATAAAATGAGCCACCACAGGGATCCAGTCTTTGAAGCCCTACATTGGTCAGCCCTTAGAAATGGCTGCCCCTGAGGAGGGATGTCACCTTTGGGGCGATGGCCCCTTGGACCTGAGTCCAAGTCCTAGGGAGGGAGGCTTACCTGTGAGCTATCATCAGTCAACAGTCTTGGCAGCCAAGGGAGCTAGTGCCTTGGTCCTGAAGTGTGTCTCTGGACAACACATCCCAACCCCACTGCCCCTCACTAAAGCCGACTCAGGTCCTGTGCCTGTTGCGGTCACCCATTCTTCATTTGGCAGTCATTCTCTCTCCTTACTGGCACCCACTCTCTGGAGCAAAAGCTGGGTTTCCCCACAGCCCAGGCCTGGGACACTACAGTCCTCACTCAATTTGTTATTTTGTTGTTTGCAGGACTTTCCTAGAAGGATGCTTTCTCTTTCCCAGCTCTCTAGTCAGTATGAAAACAGTGACTTCTTAAAAACAAGACAACATCCTGCCTTTTCTCCAGCTTGCCAACAGTTTTGATTTTTTTTTTTTTTTAAAAAGAGGGCTTAAAATATTTTTGAATATGAAGAAGCTAATCTTTCTGGAAGAAGCCACTGGTAGTAACATGCTTCCCATAAAGAAAGGACCCCTGACCTCCGCTGTTTTGTAGAGAGGCCTCAGCTGGGCCACCTCTTCCCTGAAGTGAAAGCTGTTAATGAGTTGCAGCATTCCAGAATGGAGTGCGGTGGTGTCTCCTCCCTCCCTCCTTGCCCCCTACCCTCCCTTCCTCTCACTTCTCCAACCATCTGGAAGCAAATATATGAGATTCTAACCACAGGAGGGCAGAAGAAGGAGGACAGAGCAAGAGAGCATGGTGAGTCCACAGAAGAGATGGCCCCTAGTTATTTAGTTGTGAGCAATGTCCCAAGACCCCTGTTCCAGGGCTTCTCAGAGTGTGGTCCATGGATCAGCATCATTCATGACCCTGGTAGCATTTCAGACCCTAGATCCCACCTCAGTCCTGCTGACTCACAGGTGAAGACCAGGAATGTGTGTTTTCACAAGCCCTTCAGATGATTTCTGTGCATGCGTATGTTTGAGCAGCACTGTAAAACCCCACTCTTTGGAGCTAGCTTAACAGAGTGGGTAACGTAGTTATTCAGAAAATTTGGGGAGCAGTTAATATACCCCCCACTCCATGTAGAAGTCATCCACTCCCTGCCATACCTGCTACCTGTGCCTAAAACCCCTCTGGTAGAGCAAAACTGTAGGCTGCCACTGGGTCTCTGTGAAAATGCACTGTTCTTACCCCTTTCAGCACCATCTATGTCCACCCTTTTCTTTCCCCTTTCTCTCCTCAAGGAAAAGCTTTTGAAGAGAATGTTTAGACACAATGCAAATAGAAGGTATTCCAGAAACTGGGGCGGGTGGCCACCATGATGTTAGCAGAAGCTATTTCAGAATCAAGATGTTCCAGTCTCAAGGTACTAGCCATAGGTGACAAGGGACCCGAGCTTATTGGTCACATACCTGAGGACTGATCCACTGTCTTACACCTCACTCTGCCACTTTGTTCTAGCATCTGTCTAGACCCCAAGGACACTGGAGTCTATGACTCTGTGTTCCATGTTAGTCTATTTTTTTTAACAGTAAGAAAATTACGTTTTAGAAGTTTGTTGTATCTTCTGAGAAGAGGAAAGCCACTTTCTCTGAGTGTTTTGAGAGCATGCTGGGGACACATGAGAGTCTTGTGTACCTAATGGTTTTAACATAAAGCCATTCTGGAGGCTGGGAACACATTCCCCACAGCCTCCTGGTGCCAAGCTCCTTGGGCCTGCTCTTTCGTCTCCGAGCAGGACTCTGAGAGCAGCCTTCCTCGCCTCGCCCACTAGTATCCAGGTGTATCCATTGTCCAGAGGGCCTCAATTAATACCCAGCACGGTGCTGGCACTTAAAAATGGTAATTTCTAGAACCGTGATGATTTTTCCCCACTTGGCACAAACTGAATAGGAAAATTACTGCCCACCAAGGGAGAATTGAGAGGCTTTGTGTTTCAAGGGCTCCTTCTGAAGAATGTTAGGTTGTTTTTTTAAACCAAGGGATGCAAAAACCATTCAAGAAAGTGTGAGCTGAGCTTGTCCAAAATAATGCAGCGAGGTCAGGTGTGTCAAATTCAGAACTGCGAGCCAGGAATTTGGCCCTGAAGATTCTCTTCTAGCCGCCCACCCTCTGTGTCCCTGGGCAATGTCTCTGGTTTCCCTTGAACCAAAATGACAATTATCAGATAGTCTGAGAGATAATTTTGTAATGTTGCTATGAAACCACTTTAATGCTCTGTTTGAAAACTTAGTATAAATGGTGCTTTAGACTGGTATGGGGCAAAAGGATTTGGGTTATTTGAGAAAACAGTTTCTAGAAAAATAGTATAGGAAGTAATCTGTAAAAGACAGGATGCTGGAGGTCTGCCAGAGGCTGTCTCAGCTCAACCTTGTTGGGAAGAGGAGGTAGACAGAGGTGTATCTCCACTTATAGGTGTATACTTACATCAAGTCATGACAGAAGGAAGCTTCTGTTCTTATTGCTGATGATTTGGAGGCAGTCACCTGAAGCAGCCTTCACTCGATGGAGCAATGTGTTCCAAATATCCTTCTGCTTATTAGAGGCCTACACTCCCTCTCAAAGATATGCTGAGCACCCCACATCATAAAGACGGGACTTCAGTCTCATAGACCTCATGGGCTGTTGGGAAGTAGGGGAGCCCTGAAGATCTTCCTAGTAGCCTCTCAAGTGGAATATCAGCCTTGTCTCTTCATTCCCAGTTCCCAGGCCTCCTGGGGAAAGACATGAGGACCACAGGGCCATTGTTCCCTATTTCTCTGGAGCACCTAGAATGTTCCAAATTGAATGGGATGGCTTAAGATGGTAGATTAGCTGGGGTTTTTCAGAGAAGCAGAACCAAGAGGGTATCTGTATATCTCTATATATTTCATAATGGAACTCACACCATCAGCTCTCTTGGCTCTCTGACTGCAGATTTTGAGACTTCTCAGCCTCTATAATTGTGTGATTCTTTATAACAAATAAAATTTATTATTTTATTTTATATATATTTTTTTTTTTGAGAGAGAGAGAGAAAGAGCATGAGCAAGGGAGGGGGCAGAGAGAGAGAGAGAATCTCATGACCCTGGGATCATGACCTGAGCCAAAATCAAGAGTTGGACTCTCAACCTACTGAGCCATGTAGGCACCCCAAATTTATTCTTTATAATAAATATGTATACATACATAAGTTATGTATGTATACCTTTCCATATTTATTTATTTATAAGTATCACATCACACAATTATGGAAGCTAAGTCTAAAGATCTGAAGTCTTGAGAAGTAGGAGAGCTAATGGTGTAAGTTCCAGTCTGAAAGCTATAGTCTCAGACCTAAGAAGAGTTGTTGTTTCAGTTCAAATCAAAAGACAGCAAAAGACTGATATCCCACCTCGAACAACCAGGCAGGAGGAGGTCCCTCTTACTCACAAGGAGGGTCAGAATTTTGGTTCTATTTGGGTCTTCAGCTGATTAGGTGGGGGACCACCCAGGTGAGGGAGGGCAATCTGCTTTATTCAGTCTACCAACTCAAATGTTAAACTCATTCAACAACACCTTCACAGGCACATCCAGAATAATGTGGCCTAGTCAAGTTGACACATAAAAATAACCATCACAGGTGACTTTGAGTGTTGATTCCATCTTTTTCATTTGTTTCTATATGAAACGCTTTTTTTTTTTGAGAGAGAGAGATAGAGAGAGAGAGCGCGCATGAGCAGTAGAGGGAGAGAGAGAGACTCCGAAGCAGTTTCCATGCCCAGTGTGAAGACAGACATGGGGCTTGATCCCATAGGATGACCTTAGGATCATGACCTGAGCTGAAATCAAGAGTCAGATGCTCAATTGACTGAGCCACCCAGGCACCCTGAAACTCCATTTTTGACAATGACTGGACTAAAAACTAGATGCCCAAAGAATTTGGAAATTCAATCACAAATCTATTTTCTATTGCTCAATATATTGCCACACACTGGCCCACTTCCATCAAGGAAAAAATTATATCTTATGTAGTATAAAATTAACATTCAGTTATAAAATTAAAAATCTTAATATATAAAAAATTAAAAATGTGTATTTTTTCTGTTTTCAAATAATTAAAATATCTTCATTTTTATTTTTTTGTCTATTTTTTAATGTTTATTACTTTTGAGAGAAAGAGAGAGAGAGACAGAGGCATGAGCAGGAGAGGGGCAGAGAGGGAGACACAGAATCTAAAACAGGCTCCGGGCTCTGAGCTGTCAGCACAGAGCCTGATGCTGGGCTTGAACTCACAGACCACGAGATCATGACCTGAGCTGAAGTTGGATGCTTAACAGACTGAGCCACCCAGGCGCCCAAAATATCTTCATTTTTAGTTGTGAGTGTAGGTGCCAGCCGTCTTTTCTTAGGAAGAACTGTCCTTTATTGTGAGGTTAGAGTCTTCCTCATGTTTTGTTTCTTTTATTAAATAATGGCAACAGAGGATAACAGGCATTTTATCACCATCTGCTAGTCTCCCAAATGTCTTAAAGTTTTACTAGTATGAAAATAAAAAACAATGAAAAAATAGAGGTGGCCAAGTGCCAATGGTAGAGGTGTAAGAAAGAGTAAAAAGACTTGGGTGTGAGGTAAGCACGGCCACAGATGACGAGGTTGCTGAGCCCCATCTCCAGGTTGAACCCATTCTATGGATGAATCATTCCATCCCTAGGCATATGCCAATAGGAATTCTTTCATACATACAGAAGAAAGTATGTATAACATGCACATTTCATCATTGTTCATGCAACCAAAGCCTGGAAACAGCCTAAATTCCCATCAGTGGGGATCAGATGAACAGACTGCAACATATTCACATAATAACGTATCATACAGCTGTCAACATAAAGGAAACACTGCTACCATTTGATGAATCATGGAAATATTAAGTGCAAAAAATAACTCCCATAATCTTACATCGCATTTGATCCTCTCTTTCAGAAGGATAAAAAAACCGTGTGTGTGTGTATATATATATATACATATATATATATACACACACACACATATATACTGTCAAAAATTGTTGTTCTGTGAAAGCTCACATGACGAGGTGAAAAGGGACTGGGAGAAAATATTTGTGCACCATCGACCTGATAAAGCAGGATGGAGAATATATGAAAAAAATGTGCAAAACTCAATGGTAAAAGGCAAACAATTAAATCAGAAAATAGATAACAGACATGAAAAATTCACTAAAGAGGATGTATAGATGGCAGATAAACACATGAAAAGATGTCCAGCATCATTAGCTATCAGGGAAGTGCAAATTAAAACCACAACTGATGCGGCGCCTGGGTGGCTCAGTACGTTAAGCGTCTGACTTTGGCTCAGGTCATGATCTGGCGGTTTGCAGGTTCAAGCACCCATGTCTGGCTCTGTGTTGACAGCTCAGAGACTGGAACCTGCTTTAAATTCTGTGTGTGTGTCTCTCTGCTCTTCCACTCACTCTTTCTGTCTCAAAAATAAACATTGGAAAATATTTAGAAAAAACTCACAACTGCTATCAGTTCACACCTATCAGAATGGCTAACATAAAAAACATTTGGTGACCACACCAAATGCTGGTAAGGGTGCAAGATACTGGATTGCTCATGCATTGCTGGTGGGAATATAAAATGGGTTAGCCACTTTGGAAGCAATGTGACACGTTCTTTATAGAATTAAACGTGCAATTAAGATGTAACTCAGCAATGACACTCTGGAATTTGTCCCCAAGAATGAACATTTATGTCCACACAAAATCCTCCATACAAATGTTTGTCACAGCCTATAGCTCAAAGCTGGAGTCAGCTCACATGTCCTTCAGCAGTGACCGGTTCATTAACAAATGGGTGATTTGCACTCAAATCCTTGTCTTAAGATCTGCTTTCAGAGATAACCAAACTAAGACACATATGAATGAAGGAAACTAACAGTAGGAAAATGGAAACCCAGGAGGGCAGAACATAACAGACTCCTGGGGAAACAAGGAATTCCATGAATGAAGCAGTGATAAGCCACCATGCCCTCCACCACACTCAAATTAATATGAATAGATAGATGTAACAGGATGTTGCAATTATAAAATAAGAACAAGCTGTTATTTAAATAGAACAATTAGGGAACAAAAAAAGAATTTCTGGAAATGAAATCTGTGATTGGTAAAATTCAGGCAAAAATATATAATGGTTGAAACTTGAAGATCGTGTCTGGAAACTTCCCAGAATAGAGACAGGAGACATACTTCTTCACTCTCCGATAAAAAGAACAGTTAAGCACTAGAGAGAATCAGTCCTGAAGTTCCATTGCTGCCTCCCCACAGATCTGATTTCTTCCACTGTCATTCACTCCTAAATATTTGATGATTGTCGTGGTGCTTTTCTCTTAGGCAATGAGTCATTTAGAACTGTGCCTTCCAATGTCTAAAAATAAAGAATTTCTTTTCTATGTTTTGAAGGCTGTTGTGGTTGCTGATTGCTATTTTCATTGTATTTTGATCGGATAAATTGATATGTCCCCACCCCTACCACTGCCAGAAAAGTCCCTCTCCTGTACCCTTGAAAGGTTGTTATGAGATACTCTAGCTGTTTTGACGTTACTATGAGTCACACGATTACCATGTAGTTTTGGAGAAGATCAAATGGGGAGAAGACTTTAGGTTAACAACTCCTCCCCTCCACACTGCCACTGGATATCACATGGGGTGTCTATGCACCTGGCAATATTGAGGCACCCCTGTCGCTCCCCGCCAGTGTGGTGTCAGGGGAGACATAATAGGGTGTGAAGACTTTCACCGCTGCTCAGCAGTAATGAGGATCTGCCTCTTCCCACCAATGTCTATGGAAACTATGTGGACAGCCCAGGCTGCCACCCTCACCAGGTATTAATGAGGCATATCTTCCAACCTGGGGGTCACTGGAGGCTGACTGGAGAGGCTGGCTTTCTAAACCCGACTGGGAGTAAGGAGATGACACCCCATTCACCCATAAGAGCTGTGTCATCAGAGACCTGCTAAAACACAGATTTAAATAAAATCTAGTCTCAAAAAATAGTACTCAAAATGTTCAGATCGATTAAAAAAGTCACATATATCATACTAGGAATCAAGACTATCTCAAACGGGGGCATCTGGGTGGCTCAGTCAGTTGAGTGTCCGTCTGACTTTGGCTCAGGTAATGATCTCACGGTTCGTGGGTTCAGGCCCTGCATTGGGTTCTCTGCTGTCAGTGCAGATCCTCCGTCCCTGCCGCCCCACCCCCCACCCCCTCATACTTGTGCATGCATGTGTTCTCTCCCTCTCAAAATAAATAAAACATTAAAAAAAAGAAAAAGAAAACAGATAGGTGAACTAAAGAAGAAGAAGAAGAAGAAGAAGAAGAAGAAGAAGAAGAAGAAGAAGAAGAAGAAGAAGAAGAATAGCTCAACCTGGATGAGAAAAGTCAATCAACAGATCCCGATACTGAAATGACACAGATGATTAGATAGAGTTGTCTGGTTATTTGCTCATAAAAATGCTTCATGAGCAATTATGGACATGCCTGAAGCAAATGAAAACAAGCAGTAAGTCTCCGCAAAGAAACAGAAAACCAAGAAAAACAAAGTGGTAATTTTACAACTGAAATTTACATTAGCGGAAACGAAACTGTAATAGTTGGACTTAATAGAAGAATGCAGAAGGCAGTGGAATGATTGTTTGCAATTGAAGGTAGAACAAGAGTCATTACCCAAGATGCATGACAGAGAGAAGATAGACTGACAATAACGATCAGAGACCCAAGGAGCTGCAGGATTATAACAAGAGGTGTGGTATCCGTGTTATGGGATCCCAGAAGGGAAGAGGCACAGAGTGGAGCTGAAAAAGTATCCAAAGACATAATGGCTGCAAATCTCCCAGTTTGGCAAAAGTCATAAACTATTGCTGTGTGACATTATCCTGGAAATTTAAGTCACTACAGTAAGGACAGAAAAAGAAATAAAGGGCAAAGAATACAAGAAAGGAAGAAATATAGCTGCTTCTCTTTGCAGATGACATGATGGTCTAAATAAATATTAATCCCAGGGAATTTCCAAAGACTTCCCAGAACTAATAAATAAATTTGACAATTTTACAAGATACAAGATCGACACCCAAAAATCAATTTAATTTCCATACCTTTGCAATGTATATATGGAAAACAAAAATTTTAGATGTCATACCTCTTACAATTGCTCAAAAAATGAAACAATTAAATTAGGCTTAAATCTGACAAAATATAAAAGAGACTTAGGCTGAAAATTACAAATGCTGATGAGCGAGATCAAAGAAAGCAGAAGGAAGTGATGAAATATTCCATATTCATGGATTAGAAGAATCAACATAGTAAAGACCTAAATCTTCCCAAATTGATATATAAGTTCAACACAATAGCTATCAAAATCCCAGCAAGATTTTTTTTGTACATACAGACAAGATTATTCTAAAATTTATATGGAGGGGCACCTGATTGGCTCAGTCGGTTGAGTGTCTGACTCTTGATTTTGGCTCAGGTCATGATCTCACGAGTTCGTGAGTTTGAGCCTTGCGTGGGGCTCTGCATTGACTGCATGGAGCCTGTTTGGGATTCTCTCCCTCTCTTTCTCTCTCTCTCTCTCTGCCCCTCCCTGCTCACACACTGTCTCTCAAAATAAATAAATAAACATTTTAAACAAATAAAATTGAAAAATGAAATTTCTATGGACAAGTAAAGGAACTCTTATTTAACAATATGTTGCTACTTTTTAATCCATTATGTTTACGTCCAATCTCTCTTTTTGTATTTCCATCTGTTCATTTCTCTGTGCTCTGTCCTGGTTGGTCATTACCCATGGCTGTTGACCAAGTCTGACTGGAGTCATAGCTTCTGAATCAGTTTTTCCATGTATCTCTCATGACAGTTATCAATACCTGGAATTAACTTATTTATTTGTTTATAAGTTTATTTTCTGTCTCTCCCAAATAGAACATCAGCTCCACAGGGGAAGCGACTCTTTGCTTTCTTGCCTGCAGTGCCTGGAACAGTGCCTGGCAAATTGCAGGCAGTTGAGAAAAATGTAATTTCATTGGTAACAGACTCCCGAGGACACAAATAATTCAGTGAAAAAAATGGACTGTAAAACATCCCTGCAATTAGCAGATATATTTGACAAGACACAGCATCCGTAAAAGAGGTATAGGTTGTTATAAAAGGGAATAATCAGAGAACAAGAAAGAACTTCTTGGAAATTAAATATATAATTGGCAAAATTTTAAAAAGATGAGCTGGGAGTTAATGTTAAGGAAGTTTCCCCAAATAGAGAGGGAAAAGACCTATCTTTTTACCCTTTGATAAAGAGAACAGATAAATATCATACAGATTCATTCTAAAAGCTTCAACATCTAATAGACATATTCTCCTTTAATGCATTTTGCTGCATTCCATAAATTTTGCCTTCTTTCACACTCATTCATCTAGATATTTCCTGATTTTCATGTTGAGGTTTTCTACAAGCAATGAATCATTAGAACTGTGTTTTTTAATGTGTGTACATTAAATGCTTACTCCCTCCTCCCCTCCCCCAACACACACCTACTTTTTCCTCCCGTGCTGCCAGGCACATGGGAATCAGGCTTATGTCCAAGCTTGGCATTCTGGTCGCTCACTAGTGACTCTATGTCATCATATGGCTTGGGAAGGATAAATAGGGAAATATTTTCTGTCCTCATTCATAGATTATTTTCCTCACTCCCTGTGATGCACAGGGTGTGAGGTTCAAGTTCCAAACCCATGTGATCATGAATCCCCATCTTATGCCCTAGCCTCCATTCACTGAGGGAGGGTGCGGATCCAATTTCCCTCACTGCTGTGACCATAGGTTCTCTTCATTTTTGATACCTGGAAGTGTTCCCATTTTAACCTTTGAGTTCAGTGATATGCGTTTAAACATCACACTTTGTCCACAGCATGTCTGCGTATTCGGACAGTACAGGTGATTCTTGCCTACAGTTAGTTAGACATCTTTACTAGAAGGGACATTGGCTTTTCCTTCCAGTTCACAACATGCTCTTTGGCTAGGACCTTCCTATTATCCAATTTAAGGTTTTTCTGTTTAATCACATTTTTCACTTCCAAGATCCCCAGCTGGTTCTGTTATCTGAGAGCATGTTTCTGTTCACTAGATGTTTCTCCTTGTCACACGAACTCTCTTTTCCCAGGTGCTGGCTCTTCTTTGTTGAGTTGGGTTCCTTTGGTGAATGGCATTAAGCTTGACTCAAGTGTTTGGTTACTCTTATTTGTGTTCTTACTTGTCTTTTCCGGTTAGTCTCTTTGTAAAGGGTGCAATCGTCATTGTGGCTTTGTCTCCAGTGGGAACAGGGATGGAAATGCCGGCAGTTGTGATGAGCTATTCCCTGGGCTTGGTGGCTCCCTGCTCCTTTTGAGAATCACCAGCGTCGCAGACAAAAGCACTGGCACTCAGTGCTACAGTCCTGTGGAGAGGGGGAGGGACAGGAAGAAGATGGAAGTGATCCCCATAGAATTTTCCTTTCATGTGTTTTCGACCTGCTCATTTCACGTATTGACTCTTTAGCTTGGAGCATCTGTGCACACTCCTCTCTTTGGCAGTAGTTTCTCTGAACACATTTTGGGCTGTAGTTTCCTCTTTCAATCCAATTTCATCTGTCTTTTATACAATTCAGGTATGCCTCCTAATTTCTGGTCCACCTGGCTCTACTTCTTCCCTATTTCCATGGATTTATTCTTTCAAAAGCATCTTTTCTCTTATTTCTAAAGATTTTGCAAAGGAAGGTATCTCTGCTATTATTGAAACCTTAAAAAAATATGTACCGTTTTTCCTTAAAAGGGAAAAATACTAGTAAAATGTTATTCTGAAAAAGTGTAATGATAGCCACTGCACGAGAACATCCACTTTTTAAAAGAAAATTGATATAAAGAGACTCGTCCCGTAAGATATTAAAAGATATTTTAAAGCCAAGTTAATAATAAGAATGTGTAGGACAAAATGGACAGATCAATGAATAGATTAGGACGTCCAGACACATTAGCATATAATGATGTTGGTATTTTAAATCATTAGACAAAACATTGTGTAGACACAAATAGCTGACCATTTAATAACCTTTGAGTACAGAAGACCCCTTCTAATCAGATGCCATGTCCAGAAACCCAAAGTGGAAAACTGATAAGATTCTGTCAGTTAAAAATAACATTTTCAGGACAACAACAAAAATCACAGGCTTAAAATATAATGAGCAAGCTAGAAATGTCTTTTTCCAGTATGGGTAATAAACAAAAGGTTAATTCGCATCATTAATATTTAGTTATCTAGATGAGCACTTTATTTTTTTTTTAGGTTTATTTATTTTGAGACAGAGCAGGCAAAGGAGGGGCAGAGAGAGGGGAGAGAGAGGATCCCAAGGGATCCCAAGAGAGAGGATGTGGGGCTCAAACTCACAAAGTCGTGAGGTCATGGCCTGAGCCGAAACCGAGGGTCAGATGTTTAACCAACTGGGCCAGCCAGGCGCCCCTCGATGAGAACTGTAGAAGAAAAATGGGTAAATGCTCTAAACAGTTCAAAAAAGAAGTACAAGTAACTAATAACACACAAAAATGCTATCCTTTGTATGGAAAATAATATCTAGATACTATGATTAGGTATTCAGGTTGGCAAATATTAGCAAGAATAAAATACTCTTGGGAGGTGTCTCTATCCCCATAAGAGGGAGTGTGGGTGTAACCGATGGGGAAGGCAGTTTGATCTGATTATGTCAGGATGCTTCATCCAGATGTTTTATTTCTAGGAACATATTATTTAAAAATTGTTTTAATGTTTATTTTTGAGAGAGAGAGATAAAGACAGAGTGTGAGGAGAAGAGAGGCAGAAAGAGAGGGAGACACAGAATCTGAAGCAGACTCCAGGCTCTGAGCTGTCCGCAGAGCCCAACGCTGGGCTCAAACTCACGAACCCTGAGATCATGACCTTAGCCATCATGTCAGGTGCTTAACTGACGGAGCCACCCAGGTGTCCCCCTAGGAACATATTCTAAGAATAATCAGACAAATGGACAAGGACGTATACATACAAGGTAGGTTTGGCATAGTGATGTTTGTGATGCGGAAAACTTGTAACAACTCATCTACCCACCGGCAGGGAGATGGTTAAAGCAGTGGTTGTCAAACCTGGATGTATGTTAGTGGTTTTTCCCACCAAGGGATGTTTGGCAATGTCTGGAGACACTTTTGATTGATACCCTGGGGGAGAAAGGAGTGCCACTGACATCGTGTGGGGAGGGGTCAGGAGTGCTGGTAAACACTCCACAAGGCACAGATGACAGACAACTATCCGCCCCAAATATCAGCAGGTTCTGAGGCTGAGAAACCTTGAAATAAATGATGGCACATTCATAGAATGAAAACCTTTTTATCTATTAAATATGAGGCTGTATATTTCCATTTATTGAAGGACAGCCAGAAAATATTGTGAAGAAAAAGTTACTGGTTATAAATCAGAGGCCAGCAAAACAAAGTCAGACTAAGCAGTGGTTGGGACAGTTAAACTATCTGGTTGTATCCAAATATTTATTGTCTCCAAATTTGCCATAGATGGTGCATCATTTTTTCTAAGTAATTGGTGACTACCAAAATATTTATATGTAGTTGTCTTAGTAAGGAGAACTTTCTTAATAGCTTCTATTTTGGGAGTGCCTAGCATTTGCTGGGTATTATGCTAGATGGTTTATGTCCCTTTTCTTTTCTTTTTAAAAATAGCCTTTCATTAGTACCTGAGCAGTACAGGTAAATTGTATGAAATCAGAAAATATAGATAAGCAAGCATTTAAACATTAAGACATTCTCACCACCAGGGGATCTACTGAAACATGCTGGTGCATACCCTTCCAGATCTTTCCTTGTGCATGTGTCGCACATGTATGTAATAAATGAAATTACAGAGTTTTGTTAATGTACTTTTTTTGGTTTACGAGCTGTACTTCTATTACAGCACATTTTTGTATTTTCAATATCCAAACCATATTTAAACTTTCCCAGATGGCCCAAGCATGTCATTTACTGCTGGTTTTTCAGAAAGAGAGAGTGAGAGAGAGAGAGAATAGGACACCCCCCCCCACCTCAACTTCATCACCTTTTGAAATGGCTATTTTGCAAATTGGCAATTGAAGGGAAGAATTCAGCAGTTATGCTACCTATCTATTAGGAACTGAGAGGTGCCTGGGTGGCTCAGTTGGTTAAGCATCCAACTTTGGCTCAGTTCATGATCTCCCGGTTTGTGGGCTCGAGCCTGGTATTGGGCTCTGTGCTGACAGCTAACTCAGAGCATGGAGCCTGTCTTCGGATTCTGTGTCTCCTTCTTTCTCTGACCCTCCACTGCTTACACTGTCTCTCTCTCTCTCTCTCTCTCTCTCAAAAAAAAAAGACTATTAGGAGCTGAATTCGGGGATAACTGGAAAGCTCCAGTGAATGAAAAAAAGCACAACTTTGACCTGTGTGCTCTTTGAGCCTTAATTCAGATCTGAATCTCAATGAATGTGAATTGATTAGTAATGAATGCTGACCACTTGGTAGCAAATAATCAGGAGAAATTCTCTTCCGAGTGAGACCCTTGGAAAAACAGACCTGGGAATCATGGTTAAAGTCAGTCTCTGACGAACTAAACTGTCCATTTCCTACTTAGGCTACAATTGAGAAACTGTTCATGTTTTAAGTATCACGTGTGCTCCATGCTCTGACTATAGCATTTGACAGAATCTGGGAGTCAGAACTATTGGCTAGAAGCAACAGAAATGGCTTCTGCTTAGCTTATGCCTGAATGAAGTTTATCGGAAGGGCTTTGGGCAGCTCATGGAAGATATGAGACAATAGAAACAGTCTGCTGTGAGACCTCAGTTGCTGGACACTCGGTCCCTGCCCCAGCGGGCACCCCCACCGCAGCCTGTATGGTGTCTGATATCCTCTATTCCACCCAGTCACATGGAAAAACCTCCAACGGACCCTACCCCTTTGTGTCACTCTCTTTAGATTCAAAATCCTGGGCTTGAAGATCTGATTGGCCATGTTTTGGCCATGAACACATACTGCGCTCTCAGGAGACATGGAAAAAAAATATTTCCCCAATTTCCAGAGCAGGAAGTGGGGCCACCTCCCACCCTTCCTCTGGATGGACTCTGGGCAGGCAAAATGGCTTTAGAGACAGGTCCCCTCTTTAAAGACAAGTCCTTCAGAAGTCGTTCATGTAGGATCAAATGTCCTCATTATGGTAATGAATCCATACTTTTCTCCTCTATTCCTGGCCTTGGTTCCATTGTCTTCATTGTATAGATGAGGAAGCCGAGCCTCAAAGAAAGAGGGCAAAGTGCCCTAGATCCTTCCGCATTAAGTGACAGAGGCAAGATTTGAACCCAGATCTTCAAGAGTTTTTCCCATTGCACTGCAACCAGGTAATGCCTGTGACCAGGAAAGCAAAGCGGGAGGAGGGTTTGCCAGAGATTCACTGCAGTGGCCTGCGCCAAGCCTGGGAAGTAGAAATCCATGGTGAGTTGCTGCATCACCATGGATTTGTCTTCCCACTCATAGCACAGGAGAAATCATGAACCTTCTGCTTCCTGTGCAGCAGGAAGATTAGACGTGAGCTGAGCAAGAAGGAGATACTTTGAAAACGGGAGTGTTTAGTTAAAAATTTTTTTTTAATTTTTATTTTTGAGAGAGAGAAAGAGACCGTGTGAGCAGGGGAGGGTCAGAGAGAGAGGGAGACACAAAATCAGAAGACAGGCTCCAGGCTCTGAATTAGCTGTCAGCACAGAGCCCGATATGGGGCTCGAACTCAGGAACTGTGAGATTATGACCTGAGCCAAAGCCAGATGCTTAAACCGACTAAGCCACCCAGGTGCCTCAGAAAACGAGAGTATTTAAAGCCATGTCTCAATAGTCATCACCAGTATTAGCCCCTTTGAAACGAAAGGGTGTTACCATCTTGGAGCCGTTTCCATTTCTTTAGTATGCAGCTTTTTTCTGAAGCACATTCTTCTATGTTCTTAGAAAATGTAGAACTTGGAAAGTAAATGTGCTGTGGAAAACACATGGTATTTTCAGATCCAGTGTAATTTATTAGGGCGTCCTGGTAGCGCAGATACAGAACCAGACCAGGAATTTTCCCTATATAAATTATCGGCAAAGCAATTCTTCAGAAGCAAGGACACCATTAGTTCACAAAGGGAAGTGTTCTGCCTTCTGGGAGAAGTAAAGAATGACATTATTTTGTGGTAACATTGTTGCCAGTCCCAGATACCTACAGGGAGAAATACAGTCCGACCCTCACTAATGAGACCCTGCCAAATGCTTTGGGTCTCCCAATGCCTGGCTCTGACTGTGAAGTCTGCTAGAGTTCCCATTGGTTGTCACATCCTGGTGACTTGGGACCCCATGCGGCAGGCTTGGGGTCCAGGATCATTCATTTCAGAACTGGGTTGCAGGTGATGTGCAGACTTAGTCTCACCATTGTCACCAAGGAATTGGGAGATCTAGGGTGAGTCCTGGGATTCTATTTCCCCAACCTGTGAAATGGGGATATTTGAGCATTCCTCAAGGCGTGAATCCAGTGCAAGGGATCAGTCTTACACGATCAGGCCAGCCAATTGCCCCTAGCCTGCCTGTGAGAGACTATCAGAGTTTGCAGTAGGATGGAGCAGAGGTTTCTTGGGGGAAATTAACTGTCCGTATAGACAGATGAAACTTGACAAGCTCTCCTTGAAGCAGCTGTGAACAGTCCAGTCCATACCCCACCTTCAGCCCTCGTCCATCCCCCACAGACCCTACCCAGGGAGCCTGGGTGCCTCAAGGTGGACATTAGGAAGCCCTGTTTCTGGCAGAGTGTTACCCTCCACGGCTCAAATACAAGATCTTCCCCATCTTCCCTGCTCTCTCCACTGGTGCAGATGGCAGAGCTCGGCACATGGGGGTGTCCATGCCCTTTATTGGCTGAAAAATGTATTTCAGGATGAAGCAAAGAGGCAAATGATGGCAGAAAACACTCCTTCAGGTAATTTCTACATCTTTTCTTGAGTTCCTTTAAGCAGAGGCCTTTCTTGTAAAGGGCAGGAGGTCAGAGAGACGCAGTTTGACAGAGGAGAAAGGGGCATTTGTGCCACAGACCCAGGTTTGAGTTCCATGTGGGTGCTGAGTGGGAGACCCAGACCGCGGCTTATCCTCCGTGTGCTCATCTATACCATGAAGAGAAGCTGGGGACCTTCCGCATGGGTGGGGGTGGAGCACACAACCTGGCATTCACATGTGAGTCCTTCATAAAAACAAGTGAGTCTGTATTTAACAGAGAGAGAGAGTTATTTAAAACCAAAACTGACTTTAGCAACTTCTGCCTTTTAAGGGATGGAGCCCAGGGAAGGCAGCAATGCCCGGATCCGTGGACACATAAATCTCTATACTGCACCCTTCTGCTTATGGAGGGGACCCGAGCTGCGGGTGGGGACAGGAATTTCAGAGCCTCTCTGCCAGGTCTTCCGAACTGCCCAGGACCCACAGTACGTGTGCTTTGGCAAGAGAGGGGATATACCCAACGGCAAAGAGTTTCTCTTGCAGAGCAAAGCACAGAGAGGTATTCCTGGTGGCAGGGTGACGTGAAGACTCAGGAGAATGGAGATGTCTGATATTCATTCCGGGGCTGTGCGTGTTCTGTGATGTAATCTTCCCCGTGCAAACCTTCAGCAAAGGTCTGCTCGGCACACAGATGCTTTGTGTGAACAAATTCAGGGGCAATCAAGGAAAAGAGGGTCTTTTTTTTCCATGTCAGAATGGCGAAGGGAGGAGAAAGCAGCTACTGCCGGTGACATATAAGTGAAGACGAAACTTGCTGGAGGTGGCTCTGGAATTCACAGAATGCTGGTAGCAAGGTATTGGACGTCTTACAGGAAGAGAGATGAGGATTCAGCCAGTTTCATTTAAATCTTGAAGACAGGCGACCCTAGTCAATATGTAGATTACAAATATTAATTATAGGAGAGACAGACGAAGGGAAAGTTACGATGATTGCAGCTGGAAGAATGATACATTTAATGTTTTAAATGTTTATTTATCTTTGAGAAAGACAGAACAAGAGAGCAGGGGAGGGGCAGAGAGAGAGGCAGAGAGAGAATCCCAAGCAGGCTCCGGGCTATCAGCCCAGAGACTGATGTGGGGCTTCGGTGAGATCAAGGCCTGAGCTGAAATTAAGAGCCACTTAAGGCTGAGCCACCCAGGTGTCCCATACATTTAATATTTTAAAACACTGCAAGTTATCAGGCTATCTGGAGAGCATAGTAGCCATCAGAGGCAAATGTTTCGTGTCTTTCTTTTTCCAGAGGCAGGGTAAAATTGCATCTCCCTGCCCATTTGAAGTTGAATTTGGTCATGGACATGCCTTGGCCCATGAAAAGTGAGTGGAAGCGTGTCTCTTCCATGCAGGAGCTGCAAGGACCAGTGTCCATGCCTTACCCCTTCTTTGTCCTCTGCCTCAGTGATTGGCAACAATTAGAGCACCACCGCTCTGTCACCCTGGGTCCTCAGGGAGGACAACACCAATAAACCTCAAACTTCTTGGCTTGTTTTGAAGGCAGTTGAAATTTAAGGGGAGCGGCTGTTATTTTTGCATAAGCTAGCCCGTCCTGAAAGATATGGACGTCCGTGCAATGCCCTGCTTTGCTGCTGGGGATGCTGACGTTTAGACAGGAGCAGTGACTGCCTGCACCCAGAGACCTTGCAGACACTCTGCAGCTGGGACCTGGCTCTCCTGCTCCCCAGCGCCTGGATGTTGTATCTGCTGGGAGTGAGGCTGGGTGATGCCCCTTCTATACTCAGGCACTGATAAGAACAAGCTCCAGATAGGTAGCAGGAGCCTGCTCTGGAGGGAACTCCACTGAGGCATCATGACTTCACCCCTGGCTTCTCCACTCTTAATGCACCCCGTCTGAGAACACATGTGGCTTCGCGATGACAGTATTTTTCAACCCTCTTTGACACCATTCTGCCTCTACCCTTTGTCCCCATTGTGGTTCTGGATGATCTGAGTAATGGCCCATTGTACAAGCCAGGGCCACCATAATGCTGGATAACGAAAACCATAAAATCTCAGTGATTTCCACAGGAAGTGTTTATCGCTCCTGCATCTTTCTCATCTTCTTCCTGGGAGCCATGGTCCAGACTGGCCATCTCATACTCCTGGCGATGGCAAGGGTACCACCGGAGAGCAAAAAGAAATGGGTAAGGTGTCTGGAGGACTAGACTCTACCTGTTCATTTTTCTACTGGCCAAGCAAGGTCATCGGGCCAAATACAAAGTCTGGAGGTGGGAAAATACGCTCACTGAGTCACATGGTAAATGACGCCAGTTCCGGGAGAGATCAGAATCAGGGCAATTCATATAGTCTGCCACACTCCCTCTTCTGACCCCTGAGTTTTCCTAGGCCATGTGGACTCCTCCTCCCTTGAGAGCCTCTGGAACGGCTCCACAGTGGGCTTGTCCCTTCCAGCCCCCTGCCTCAGTGTTCCCTGCTGGACAGGATCATTGGTTGGACACCCAGAGTCTCAGATGGTATAACCTAGTGCATTTGAACAGCCAAAGACAAGCTGGGCAATCACGCTGGACGACAAGGCCCTCATAAAAGATGTACTGGCTCCTGCAGAAACAGCCTTTAAATCCCACGAGACCTGTAATTACACTGGGCACACCAAGTAAATGCATCTTTTCCAACACCTGTGAGTCAGGTTTGCCCTTTGCTTCCTCTCTCAGGCCGAGTATCCATTCTCTCATCTATTGACCACCTAATAGGGGTCACGCACGATGCCAGGCCCTGGAGATACAAGGAGAATACAGACAACATTCTTCCCCTGAAGATCTAAGAGGTATAGAGATGGATAGAAATGTACAGTGTGATTAGCAGTAAAAGCAAGAGGAAGGAACTTCTAGCACTCTGCTGAGGATAGGGGCATGAGCAGGGCTGGAAGACGAATCACGCTTTGAAGAAATGGATGTGCTAGAGGTGGAGTGAAGACTCAGAGAATTTCATGGTGTCATAGTCACTTCAGCCTGCTATCATGAAAATATCATAGACTGAGGGGCTTAAACAATGAGCATTTACTTTTCTAGTTCTGGAGGCTGGGATATCCATGATCAAGGTGGTAGCAGATCCGGTCAGGTAAGAGCCCCCCTTCTTGGCCAGCTGATAGCTGGTGTTTTGTTATATCCTTACATGGGAGAGAAAGAGGCAGAGAGATAGAGAGCCCTAGACAGAGGGAGAAAGCTCTTTCCTTTCTTTTTCTCGAAGGGCATTATTGCTATCATGAGGGATCCACCTAACCCTAATTCTAACCCTAACCCTAACCCTACCCAAGAATGCACTGGTCTCTTCACAGGCTTGAAGACCCGTCCTGGTGTGAAGACAGAAAAGCAGGGGGAAGATGGGACTCCAAATTTTGTCCGCTGACAGTGGGTCTAAACTCATGGTCCACCAGGGGTGTGGCCACCTCCTCACGGGAGGAGATGAGCAGTCTATCAGGGAGCACTTGATGCCATAGTCAAGTAGCCACTCCCCAATACCAACCACTATTTTTTTCACCACCTTGAGACCAAGAGTAATATAGGTTGTTTGTTGGTTTGTTTATGCTGTTCTGACCCAGTCTTGAAGCCCTGGCTGGAGCCTGTTCAGTTCCCTATTTTGAGCAGCAGATTAAGCCAGCATCCCCGACTTCTTCCTTTATCAGGCTTTCATACTCCAGGCCGTATGTACCATCCCCAAGTGCTCTGGGGGCAGGTCCCAGGCAAGTAGGAACAGTACCTATGTTCTGGTGCCCAGGAAATTATTCAAATTAAGCAATCCACAGAGAGCCCAAGTAACTGAGCTAACCCCACACCACTCGCCACACATAAGCTGCCCCCTTAGCTCAAGCTTGAGTTGTTACCTTGGCTTGGGTGAACCTTCTCTGTGTGTGTGGCTCTGCCTGGCAGCCTTCTTTCATTTGGAGCTGTAAGTAACAAAGAGTTCTGCCTTTCATCTATTCGAGTGTCATTGTGTTGTGGCCTGACATCAAAAGAATCTTATAAAACACAAGGGTGGGCAATGTAGCTCTTTCCCTAAAGGCTCTGAAATGAGTCAGCACTGCACATTAACGAAACCAACTCTTAGACCTACCTCCTATACGGACAGTTCACTCCCTCTGCTTTCTCATCTCAGTTGATGCCTCATTGTACAAATGGCTCAGCTGAGGTCGTGAAATGAGATTTTCAAAACTTTCTTATTATAATGGTGGTGATAGAAAATGGTCCTAAACTTGAATAATGGGATTCAATTCAAGCTTCCATTATCAAATGCTCAGACACCTGCTTGTAAACATAATCTAAGACACTGGAAATGAAAATTATAAAGAACATCACAAAAATTGAAATTTCAAATCACCCTTTTCAGTGTTAACTCTGTGTCCTCAACTGTAGGGGTCTCACTCATGTGCCTGCATAGAGTCTAAGCCCCTCTGTCGCCATAGTTTGAGTGTCTTTCATTGGACTGGGTGCCACTCCTTCGGGACATCCAAGTTGATTCATGCGACCCAAAGTCCAGTGCTCACACTTTCTGGCAAAGAAACTTGAGAGGATACACAGAACTGTCATGGCGTTGATGTGTGCTCGTGAAATTCAGAAATACCAGGGAGAAAGAAAGCCCCAAAGGGAGTTATCACAAGCAGAACCCATTATTGGCATCATTCCAAATATCCATTACCCCTGCTGAAAGAGCATCGATGCAGCAGTGTCTGAGGGAGGGTAGAGGGAAAAATATCTTGGCTTCAGCTTCATTGTGATGCCAGCCTCAGGCTAGCATGTCCAGTGTCGTGAGAATGACCCACAACTGGGATAAATTTTCCCATCAAGAGACTAACTAGAGCACATTGTTTTCCAAATGTAATTGGTGCCCTTTCGGCATCCTCTTAGCATTCGCTATGACCGTGATGTTGACGGCTTCCTCTCCAGCTGAGGGCTTTCTCTGGTTGTGGACATGTGCTCAGACCACTCGTGAGGCTATCCAGAAGTGCTACTGAGCTGAAACCCTCAGAGGCAGTGCATATAATGAAATGACAGACAGGAGTTGTTTGTGGATAAACCCTTTAGCTTCCTCATGGCTCGAGTGGACAAAAACAGTCCCTCAGAATCTCAGCTGCCCATAGCAGCATCCCTTTGTTGATTTTCTTTCCTTCCTCACTCCACTTTTCATCGCCTACAGGTGTTTCCTGGGACCAAAATCCTTGTCTCAGGCTCTGCTTCTGGGGCCCCCAACCCTAGACCTGTGGGAGAAGTCCATTGTCCAGACTGCTTCTCTGCCATGGGGTGGCTTTACAGATGCTTTGATTTTTCAGCAAAAATTTTTAAATATATGGAATGAACATAGCCTGTCACCAGGTGTCATTTGAGGTATTCCACTTTTTGACATCTTGCAGGTAGAAAACAGCTTTGAATTTTATTCTCCTGACATTTAAAGATGAACTCAGTAAGGACTCTGTTTAGAGACAGAGCCTCCAATGCTTCTTGTGAGCAGCCATATTAAATTTCTCAAGCCCATGAACCCCACCTCAAGGGAGGGATCCCCCTTATCCCCATGTTTGCTTCAGTTGGAGTAGCTCCTTGTGGAATTCCAGACCTGGAGCTGCAGTAAGTACACTGAGTACTGAGCTACCAGGGACCTGGTAAGAACCAATTCTATTGTCTGCTTTTTCCCAGAGCCTTGAATGTGTGCCGCATGGATGGCAGCTACAAATCTCTTTCCTGCCACTGTGCTACAGCATTCATGTGACCCTCCAGTATTCATCTCCCTCTGTCTTTTATCAGACAGTCTTGGATACATTTTTCTTGGATGCATGTTTCTTAACTGGATTCCTGTCCATCTACTCCACATGTAGTGTTAGCAGTGTTTGATAGACATGAATGCCTTCTTCCTCATTTCTTCCCTGGATCCTGTTTTTTTTTTTTTTTTCAGACTCAGGTTACTGAATACTTCTGTTGATTCTGTTTGGCCAAGTTCCCCATAGTGTGAGAGGAGAGCAGAGTCAGCAATGAATGTCATGTTTATGGGATATGTACATATTTTAATATGTCTGTTAAAGTCAAAGGCCTGTGAGACTTTGTCTTATAATGAGCTCAAGGCCCAAGCCTCAATCATTTAAACTCCCAATCCTTGATCCTGCACCCATTTCTCAAGGTTTCAGGCCTTTGCATCAATGCATTAGGGATTTAAGGCAAATCATACCCTTTCCCCCTTGTACAGTAAAACCTTGGATTGCGAGTAACTTCTTCTGTGCAAGATGAACAAACATTTCTAATAAATTTTAACTTGATAAATGAGTGATGTCTTGCAACACAAATAGTATGTGATGCCCAGCGTCATATGACTACAACTGAGCCAATGGTTCTTGAAATTCGCTTTGATACACAAGTGCTTTGGATTACAAGCATGTTTCTGGAACAAATTATGCTTGCAAACCAAGGTTTTACTGTATCTCTGAGTTTGACTCTAATTGGGAGATGACCACAGGATTAAAGCAAAGAGAAATCAAAATATCAGCTTGATTACGGTAGTTCCACTTGAGGATGAAGATTTGACCAACTGGGCTTCCTAATAAGTCATTCCCTTGAGAGTAGAACTGTAGGCCTCCCAAGACATGGGGCAGAGCTGGCTTATGTAATTAAACCATATGGAGGAGAGGAGTCCCAGAGACCCATTTTCTGTTTGGGGACCCTGAAAAGAAAACACTCAGGAGATGGAGAGCTTGCACATACACTCTGTATACTCACAAATCTATCAATCCCACAAGCTACTTCCCCTGGGAACGGAAGGCAGAGGGAGGAGAAGCAGTCTTCAAGTACATTTCTCTCCTGAGGAGAAGAGTAGGAGTGACTTCTGTCTGTGGGAACTTGAGGAGTGGAGGAAGAAATGATTCCATCTACCCACAATCCTATATGGGAAACCTGATCCCTTTCTTAGTGGCCCTATGCTGTTGGTGGCAGTGTAAATGGGTAGAGTGATCAGGGAAGGAGTCTGGTAGTTATGACTGAGGCTTAGTACACTCTGACCCAACAATCTCACTCTTGGGGACATACTGCAAGTAAATTGTTTCATGGTCATGTGGGGATGTGCGCAGAAATGTCCCTCAGAACAGCTGGGGGCAACCTCAGGTCCATCACTAGGAGAATAGAGGGTGCAGTGAAGAGGACACTCATTGAGGAACACTACACAGCTCTCAGAGCAATGAGCCAGTGCTGTAGAACCATGAGAATAGATCTTTTTTTTAAAAAAAAAGAAGAGAGAAACAGAATGAGGCCAATTGTATAATGCCATTTATGTAAATGAAGAGCACAAATAAAGTAGAGGAACATTTCATATTTTACAGATGCATACATACATATTCAAGCATGAAACAAACACATTAGCAGGGGAGCCTGCGGGCATCAGAGACTAAAGGGAAATGACAGAGATGGGCCTCGCACAAACTGATGATGAAAGTGGGTCATGAACCAAGGTCTATGGTCAACTCAACCCTTGGCTCCTGAGGATTAGAAATGCCTCTTCCTCAATCCAAGGTCTCCTGCCAGCTTCTGCTCTTGCTCCTCCCTTTGGCATCCAGGGGTCTGCACTCTGTGTCTCTGCTTCTTCACCCCCCAGTCACTCATGTATCTATTCAGGCTGGTGTCCCTCAGACAGCTCTTCTGAAAGTCACCACTGACTTCCAAATGACTAGATTCATTGGGTAGTTTTTAAATTAATATTTACCTTCATCCACAAAATTAAGTTTAAGTTAATTCACACTTTTAAGTGTAAAGTTCTGTTTGGACAAATGCATGGAGTCATGTAACCAACAGCACAACAATCAAGATATAAAGTAGTTCCACCGCCACCCCCAAATTACCTCATGGTACCCCTTTGTAATCATTCTTTCTCTTGGACCCTGGCAACAACTGATCTGCTTTCTGCACCTGTGGTTTGTCTTTTTGAGAATGTCACATAAACGAAATCATACAGAACACAGATTTGGATCCAAGTTGTTGGGTATTTCGATCGTCCTTTTCTTTTTAGGACCGAGTAGTGTTCCATTGTATCGATGAACTGTGGTTTGTTTGTTCATTCACCTGTCAAAGGGCTTTTGGGTTGTTTCCAGCTTTAGGCGATTAAAATAAAGCTACAATAAGGAGCTTGGTGTCTCAAGTCATGATTTCATGGTTCATGGGTTTGAGCCCTGCATCAGTGCTGGTCTATACTAACAGTGTGGATCCTATTTTGGACTTTCTCTCTCTCTCTGCCCTTGTCTCTCTCTGCCTCTCTCTCTCTCTCTCTCTCTCTCTCTCTCTCTCTCTCTATGTCTCCCTCTCCTTCTTCCTCTCAAAATAAATAAATAAATAGATAAATAAGTAGATAAAAATCTGCCTTAAACATTTATATGCAGGTGTTTGAGTGAACATAAGTTTTTATTTCTCTGGGTAGGACCCAATGAATGAGGTTGTTGGGTCATATGGAAGGTATATATTTGTTGTATAAGAAACTGAAATGGATTTTTTGAGTCCTCGTTTTTCTAGATGTCTCACATCATTCACCATGTTGACCACCATTTTGACCTCTCCTCTTCTGTGAGGCCACTTCTTCCCGTTTCTTTATTGGTCACCCTTCCTTCCCTCACCCCACCCTTCAGCCAGGGTGGGAAGTTCCCAGGCTCAATCTGGGTTCACCGCCTTCCTTTCTGGGTGATCACAGTGAACGCTGTGAACACTATCTCTGGACCATAACTTCCACATTTGTAACTCTACCCCCGACCTCTGCTAAACCCTGGGCTCATGAGTCCAGCTGTGACCTTGCTGTGCTCACAGAGCTTTCTCCTAGGTCTTGCAAATGGTGCTGTCCTTGGCAGTCTCACACTCCTCACCTGCTTCTCCTAGGTTTTCCCCACCAAAGTAAAGACAACTGTACTTAGCTGGGTGCTCAAGACAGAAACCTAGAGTTATTCTTTATATTCTTCTTTCCTATTGCTGCTTAACAAATTACCACAAATTTAGTGTCTTAACCCCATTTATCATCTCTCAGTTTCCATGGGTGACAAACTAGACACAGTGAAGTCCAGCTGGTTCCTCTGCTCCCGGTGTCCAGGTCTCCCAAGGCTGAAATCAAGGTATTGGCAAGTCTACATTCCTTTCTGGAGGCTCTGGCGGACTATATACTCCCATGCTCACTTAGGTTGTTGGGTGAATCCCATTCCTTGTTGTTGTAGGAAAGAGGTCCCCATTTCCTCTCTTGTGTCAGCCGGGTACCATTGTCAGCTCCTGGAGGCCTTTCTTTGTTCCTTGCATGTGGCTCCCTACATCTCAGAACCAGCCATGGCATGTGGAACACTTCTCAAGCTTGGAATCTTTCTGTCTTTCCCTGGTGCTGCATCTCACTGACTCTGGCAGAAGAAAGTTCTCTACCTATATGGATGCATGTGATTATATTGGGTTTGCCAAGATAATCCACAATAATCTCCCTATTTTAAGATCAACTCACCAGTAACACTGTTATGGGTTGAACTGTGTCTTCCCCCATAATATATTGAAGCCTTAACCCCTGGTACCTGTGAATATGACCTTATTTGGAAGTAGAGTCTTTGCAAATCAACTCAAAATGAGGTCAGATGAGGAGTAAGGTGGACCCTTAATCCAGTATGATGGGTGTCGTAAGAAAAACAGACACAGAGACAATGAAACACAGAGAAGAGAATGCCATGTGGACACAGATGAAAGACAACCATGTAATGACAGAGACAGAGACTGAAGTTAAGTAACCACAAACCAAGAGATGTCAAGGGTTGCTGGTAACAATCAGAAGCTAAGAGAGAGAGCATGGCTCTGCCAACACCTTGATTTAGGTCTTTTCTATTGTTTTAAGCCAGTCAGTTTGTGGTACTTTGTTACACAGCCCTAGGAAACTAATACAATTACATTGTACTGTTTCTCAAATCTATTAAAGTTTATCTTTCTTTTATAAAAAATGTGTTTGTATTTTACAAATTTCTTCTAATACATTGGCCATATATTACATTTATAATCAGGAAACACAATAAAAGTTATTAAAAAAGAAAGGAAGAGAGTAGCACTCAATTGTGTTTCTTCCAGTGATGTAATGAGAAGATTCTAAAGAACATCAGAAATCGGAACAAAGCCTGGGCAGCTGGCCAGAACATTCTGAGTTGGAAATAGCTCCTCCCAGGCTCCTCTGTTCTCAGAGCTCCCCAGGGTTTGTTGTTCCCTGCCTGCTGGAGGGTGTCTGACAAGTACAAGGGAGACCAGGGTCAAGAGGAAGGAACAGTCCCTTGGGGCTGGGCTGACCGGGAGGACACATAGCAGAATTAGACCAGGCCCAACATCCTGATGGATAGACCAAAGGAGCAGCTGGAGCAAAGCTATGAGGTATGATTGCACATGGTGGTTTTCTTCCTTGGGAAGGAACCATAATCGTGGAGCAAATGGGCAAACTGATTGCTGTTTGGATTTCATAAGCCAATGTCTCTGTGCTGCATTTCTTGGATCCCAGAGTTCCATGGGGATGTCTCTTGGGGAGCAACGAGGGGCAAAGGGAGAAGCTGGAAGGGCATTGCAACCCCCTGACTTCAATCAAAGAAGATCCATTACTATCTGTAAGAGTCCATTAGAAACAATGGGTTCTATTACTCTACCAAAAAATGGGAATGTATCAGAATTCATGATAAAGACGGGTAAGAGGAGCCTCGAAAGACTTTTGTGAAGGGGAATGTTCAATACAAAGCTGCCATGCTCACCCATGTCCAGTGGGCTAGGTTGCAAGGCCAAGAACAGTGAAGAAAAACTGGAGGACAGGTGACTATGGCAAAGGATGAATAATGTAATGGCAATAATAATAATAACACTTGTAATATTTTAAAATATTATTATTTTAATAATTTTAATTTAAAATAATCTTACATTTTATTAACTTTTCAGGGGCGCCTGGGTGGCTCAGTCGGTTGAGCATCCAACTTTGGCTCAAGTCGCGATCTCACAGTCTGTGGGTTCAAGCGCCCTGTTGGGTTCTGTGCTGACAGTTCAGAGCCTGGAGCTTGCTTCCTATTCTGTGTCTCCCTCTCTCTGCCCCTTCCCTGCTCATGCTCTGTCTCTCTCTCCCTCAAAAATCAATAAACATTAAAAAATTTTTTTTAATTTTTATTAACTTTTTCTTACTCATTTTATGATTTTTAAATGATTTAATACTTTTCTTTATTATAATTTTAATAACTAAATAATAATTATCATTATAAAATTGAGTCAGGCCCTATTGGAAGTACTCTACATGTATGAATTCATCAAACCCCACAACAACCCTATGAGATAAATACCAATACTATCTCTATTTCACATCTGAGGGACCTGAAGCACAGAGATCTTAAACAGCTCACCCAAAGTCACACAGCGAGAAAGAGAAGGCAGGATGGGAGCCTGGGCAGCCCAGCTTACAGCCTGGGCACTTCATCCTTGCCTCGTGGGGGGTTGAGGAAAAAAGGTCCATCTGGTTGAAGAGATGGACATGACCTCCTTCACAATGCCCACTGTCATCTCATCTCTTGACATTTTATCCATATTGAATGGATTCAGGTTATTAGTCAGACTAACAAGCTCCTAGGACATGAGGGCAGATGGGATGTGTCAGATGGTGTGGGGGAGGGGATCATAGTCATACTGACATGTAGAGTCTAAAACCCTGGGTGGCACCAGCAACCACACGGTCAGATCAAGTGAGAGGAAGTGACCCTGAGTGCCATGGGGGAAATGCTGGGCCCAGTTGAGATGGTGAGTGTCCCCAAAGGACACGGACGTGAAGTCAATGGTTTGTAATATTGACCATTGTTTTAGAACAGTGCTTCTGGATGTTCAGCTGCAAGGTGCATTAAATCCTACATCCCTTTGCTTTCTCCTTAGCATTTCTGATTCAGTGGGCCTGGGATTGGGCCTGAAATTTTGCATTTTTAACAAGCTGCTAGGCAATGCTCATGCTGCTGGTCCACAAACCACACTCTGAGTAGCACAGTTCTGGGAAATACACATTAAAAACTCATTTCCTGTTGTCTCAGTGTGATATCCTTTACTTTAGTCATCAAACTTCTGCGTAGGCTTCATAAAGCCTCCTCTGACCACCCCCCTCCCAGTCTGATTTGGTTGTTCTATTCTGTCCTCTCATGGCACTTTCTATCATCTGAGCCCAGAGCCTGGTACAGAGTAAATGCTTAATAAATATCTGATAAATCAAAGAAAGGAATGAAACAGTCTTTCCTTCTTCAGAACAATTCTACCCTGTATCTCTTTCATGGTACATTCTTAATAGCACACAGTATTCTCTAGAACTGGAATGCGGAATGTAGTTCATTTTTCTGACCTAGTTCCTATCAATTACCATGCAGAAGGATTTTGAGAACATATCTGGGCTCAGAAGAAAAGAACAAGTGGTTGATTAATATTGTCTGTCACAGCAAGGATGGGAGTCGGGGTAAGAGTGCCATAGCCATGTTATTCCAACTCTCGGGTGAATTGATTCTTCTCCCTACCTGTCCACACTAAGAAGGAGGAGTTGGGATAAAGATCTAAGGCCTAAGACACCACTGGTCCTAGAACATTTTGCAAGGGATCTGAGATGGGAGTGCTGCAGGCTGGGATAATCAGGAAGGGATGTCTGGAAGGGTGTCCTCAGCAAAGGGTGTCCTCAGTCTCTGGGGTAGCTGCTTAGGTGCCCCAAACTATTCTCTTCCGATGGAAATCAGGCTGGGCTGAGGGAATATAGGATGTATAATTCCAATGCAAGTGCCTAGTGTATAACCCAAGCTTCTTTCCTGTTCAGTTTCTCAGGTAGAGAGCCCAGGCTGAGTATCTTGTTCCTATGAAGAGTTAACAGATCTTGGCACCTTTTTGGACTAGGGACAATTTCCAAATACAGACCTGAATGTCCTGACTGGTTATCAAATGGAGTTAGAGATATTGGGTTTGACTTGTTCCTCTAGAGCTATTACATATAAGGAATGTTCTGGCCCCAGAGGATAGCCCAGGGGCCAGAGCAGGGACAGGAGAGCAGAGTGATGGACAATTACCAGCAAGGCTGCTGGAGTGGACTTCTGTGGACTCGGGGAAGTTCAATGTGTTTGGTGGGTGTTTCTAACCCAACAAGTTTTCTTTTTGTTTCTTTTAGGCCTCATTTAAAATTCTAAGTGGATCAGTTACTCTTGTCAGATTAGGCTTTTCTACCTCTTACCTAAATGGGGTCTCAACTGCACTTTCTTCAAAATCCATTAGCCTGGACACTCAACACCCGGACAAATTTAAGAAAGGGACTCTCCTTCTAGCTGCTAGACCACAGGATATAGGATATGTCCTCATGGCCTCTGCCTTGATGTCTCTCTTAGATCTCCCTCAATGGATGCCGTCACATCCCCCCAAACACACTACCCCATGGGTCCTTTGTCAGGGGCTTCTCTCATCCTTCACAATCCAATTTCTGTTCTAGCCCATATTAGTTTTAGCCAGGATATAAAGCATAAGTCTAAATACCTAGGACATCTTTGATATACTTTTATTGTATGAGTTCAAATAAACGTTTGATATTAAGGGATGTGGGCCCATAGGACAATATCACCAAAATCCATACCATGTAAGGATCATTGTGGGCCTTTGGGGTAGCACTGAGTGGAGTAATATTGTGACCTGCTCCTATAGGAAGTATTAAGAAAGAGCTTTTCATGAATAAGCAAGTGTTCAGACTATGGAATTTATCAAAGGTGTTGGCTACTAGTCATCAGGGGTATCAAGGCTTTGGAAAGAGAATGATAAAAGTAATAACATTCCATTAGATCAGCTTTATGGTCAAATAAGTTTGGGGAATTCTTCATGCCCTGTTCCTTTTTGGGAGCCACAAGCAGTTACCAATCAAAGGCTCTGAGATTTCCTATAGAAGGGACATGTCTCCATATGCCAAGTTGCCTTGCTTTGTTTTTGTCCTAATTATTTAAGTAGACAAAAGGTCCTTGAAACCAAGGATTATGGGTTTAAACCAATGCACATCAGCACCCAGTCTACCCTCAAGATTCTGAGAAGTTAAACCCTGCCATCCACAGCCTCCTTGGAGTGTCCAAGACACTCTCCTCCCCCAAACAGGTCTCCGCGTGGGTAAAGTCTTAAAACAAAACTTCTTGTTCTATCCTGTGCTGGCCTCCTCCAGTGGACATCAGAATGAGCAGTCAGGCTCTGCTTTTCAGGCCTGGGAGGCTTGAAAGAAAAGCTATTTCCAGAAAGAGGCCAGTCAGGATGCCTGAAGAAGATGGGTTACCATGGCGACAAGATAAGACTTTGTCACTTTGAAAACGAATGGCATTTTTTCCCTATAGGAGAACCATTCAGTGTGTAGAGAAGGTGGCCCTGACTGAGGCTTTAATCAGCTATCATCCTTTATCCCTGTGGGCGTTGGCACATGTGTTTGCGAGTGTTTTTCGGCCAAAGTGCTATGAGGAACCAAGTAAACAGGCTGGGAGTTGAGACACCCGGAGCCACTTTGCCCCCATATAACTTGTGGACTCAGGCAAGACTCCTGATTTCCTGTAGTTCTCAGTTTCATCATTAATTAAATGCATAGGTGAAAATTTAGAGCAGGGGTGTTTTTTTTTTAATTGAAGTATCATTGACACACAATGTTACATAAGATTCAGGTGCACAGCATAGTGATTGGACAAGTCTGCACGCTATGCTGTCAGTTACCACACGGTGCTATTACAATGCCGCTGACTCTATTTCTGGTGCTGTGCCTTTTATCCCCGTGACTTACTCATTCCTTAGCTGGAGCCTGTACCTCCCACTCCCCTTCACCCATTTTGCCCATCCTCCCATACTACCCCCTCTGACCACTACCTCTCACCAGTTTGTTCTCTGTATTGATGGGTCTATTTCTGCATTTTGTTTGTTTGCTTATTTGTTTTATTTCTTTAGATTCTACATATGAGTGAAATCATGTGGTATTTGAAGCAGGAGTTTTGACAGGCTCCCCAAAATGCTGCATCACTTGGTTAAATTTCAGTAGGGTTTTTTTTTCCTTCCAGAAATTCACAAGCTGATTCTGAAATGGACATAGACATGCAAAGAACCTAGAATATTGGAACAATCTTGAAAGAGAAGAACAAAGTGGAGAACTTACACCACATGATTTCAAGATTACCTATGGAGTTACAATAATTGACCAGCATAAGAATCAATAGGGAGATGTATGAAACAGAAGAAAGGGCTCAGAAATAGACCCTCGCTTATATAGTCCTTTAATTTTCAACAAAGACATGGAAACAACCCAATGGAAAATGCAAAGTCTTCAAGAAATAGTCCTGGAACATGGGATGTGTGTATGGGAAAGAAACAAAAACAGTAACTCCTACCTCCACCATATATTACAATTAATTCAAGATGAATCATCAACCATAAATGTAAAAGCTAAAACTAGGAAGCTCCTTTAAAAAAAAAAATGACCCTTCAATGTGTAAAACTCTGTTCTGTACATGTTCACTGAAGACCTCCCTGAGCCTTGTCCCATTTTTCCTCCTGTCGTTGACTTGCTCTACAGAGGGGTTCTATCTGTGGTGGTTTGTGTTCCTGGGCAGATTTTTCTTTCTTAACAATAAAATCGTTTCTTAAAAATAAAATATTTATTTGGAGGGGTGTGGTGCAGAGAGAGAATACCAAGCAGGCTCTGCACTGTCAGCACAGAGCCCAACATGGGCCTCAAACTCATGAACCAAGAGATCATGACCTGAGCCAAAATCAAGACTCAGACACTTAACCGACTGAGCCACCAAGCACTCCAGGAAGACTTTTCTTAAGATAGGAATTTAATGATCCACTCCTTAAATGTCCCGGGGTGGAAGCAGCCTTCTCCAAGTGTCTATTACTCATAAAATAAAGGGGGCAGGTCCACAATGCAATCTCCTGGGCTCTTTCTGGCTCTAAATGTTTGGTGTCTATAAAATGATGGAAGAGGTGATGACTCCTGGGCAAATGTATAGGTGAGAGAAGCAAATGACAAAACTCTAGTCTAAGACCGTGGGTTTTGAGAGACTATCCGTATATTCAGATTGCTCGGGGTGGAGCAGTGGCACATTGGAGAAGGGGTGCAAAGGGAGAAGGGCCAGGTCAGCCCGTGAGCAGCATTAGGGTCTAGTTGGAGTGACCCAGTGCACACTGTGAAAACAACAAGGAAAATAAAACCTACTGAGAAAACCTGGGGTGATGTGAGAAGCACTACATGGTCATTCACAGACCCGAGCTCTGACCTGGGATCTGTCACTGTGTGACTTCAGGCTCCACCATCCTCATCTATAAAATGAGCTTCATCATCTGTAAAATGAGAGGCTTAAATTGATTAGTAGGGGTTTTATCTTCCTTTTTGAAACCTAACATCTTGTTCTGTTAACTCTCCATTAAGACATTCCCCTTTGCCTCCCCTCTTCAGGCCCATCTCCAAGTCACAGATGCCCTTTCTATTGTGCTGTGTGTGTACCTTTTGTGTAAATGTCTTCTTGCAGAATATGTACTGCCCCTATGTGCCAAGAAGTTGGTGAAACCAGCTGCAAAGTTATTCACAGAGATGATGCTCAGAAACAGAGTAGAATGAGCATCACGTGGGGTATCACTTTGGGATGCAGTGTGAAAGGTGAATTTCTTTGACTTGTGTGTACACAAGCTGACATCCTCTCTTTCTGTTGGGATGAAACCGACAGTGTATATACACAGCACCAATCTGCTCTTTGAAAAGCACATCACATCTATATATGAGGGAGAGAGTTTTATCCAAGAAGTCTATAAAATTTTCACAGACAACAAATCTCTCCCATAAACAAGCTGAAGATGAGTTAAATTAATAGGAAGTCAAACATATGGATTATATTTCCCTTCAAAGCCTCATGGACTTTGTAAAACAAATAAGCTTGAAGCTGGGGCAAAATGCAAGGGGGGGTTTTCCAAGCTCATCATTCAGGAAAAAAAAAAAAAGTCTGTGTGCAGTTGGAGGAGTTTTACATGCTTCTGAGTTCAGGTAATGTTAATATCACATCCTTTTCAGACCACAGTCATCTCCTCTTCTGGATCCCTGGTGTCTGATTTGGGAAGAGATGCAGCTTCTGAAAGAAGAAAATCAGTTATGTTGGAAAAGAAACAAGAGGAAATGAATGCTGAGTCATCACTTAGTCCGAGGGAGGACTCACAGATGGTCCTGGCTGTGGGCAGTGGTGATGTTGGTCATCACTGGAGGATGAGGGGGGTGTGGGTTTTTATTCTTGGGGGACCAGGCCGTCTCTCATATATAGACGAGCCCTGCATGAACGTCAGGGGACACTTCTGGCTTTAGTCCTCGTATACTGTTTCTCCTGATCCAGTAAGAAATTTCCCTCAGAATCAGGAGTCCCAGTGATCTTAGGGAGGAGTGGGTAGGCATTTACTTTTTGTCACTTGGCATTTCCTGCTCAGTTCTTTCAGGCTACTTTCTAATCGGCAATAAGCTGTCTGAAATCCTGCCACACCTGGTACAGGAGCTTAGGTGATGGGGCATGTATGCCACTGCATAGTGCCCACTGGTGACACAGGTCAGAACATACAGGGAAACAGTGGAAGAGCTCAGAGATCTTGTCTTTACTTGTTAAAGCCAAAAGAAGATGATTCCATCTCCCTGGGACCTGCTTTTGCTAATACTCAATCCTGGAGGACTTGAACATTGACTACAAAATGCCAAACCATTTTAAAGAGCTCAACGTTTATGTAACCATCTGGAAATTCACCCCTCCCCATTTAAAAAAAATGTTTATTCTTGAGAGAGAGAGAGAGAGTACAGGGGAGGAGCAGAGAGAGAGGGGGACAGAGACTCCAAAACAGGCTCTGTGCTGACAGCAGAGAGCCCTGTGTGGGGCTGGAACTCATGAACTGCGAGATCATGACCTGAGCCAAAGTCAGACACCCAACCAACTCAGCCGCCCAGGCTCCCCACCCCCCTGAATTTTTTAAATTGGTGATACAACATGTAGCCTATGCCCAACTATAATGTGTTCTGCTGTTGTGGACGCTGTCGTTGCTCTAACCAAATCCCCTCCATGGATTGTGTTACAGGTTTGTGAGCCAACCCACGCTCTTGTATGTTTCCCCTTCTCTGTTCTGCTTCCCCCCACTATTGCACTGGTCTGCCCAGAGACTACTTCCTTAATAAGATGCATACTTGTGTATTACCATCTTAGGAAAACACTTTTGGAGAGCCCAGCCCCATGCCAAGATACCTGCCCCATGCTTGGCACAGTGGGAAGAAAAGAAGACCCCTTTCTTCAGGGCAACTATCCTTGGAGGGATGGCCCATACACAAAGCAATTAAGAAAAATATTTCTTAGAAACAAGTGGTGAAAATATTGCGGCCCAGTTACACCTCATCTACATTACTGAATGCCTGGGATGGAGCACGCACAGAGCAATGTTAAAGTCATGGAAAGGATAAGTGACTAGGCAGAGGGCAGAGAAAGAAAAATCACTCCCCGAAGAGATGGCTCTGGAAGACTGGGTGGAACTTGCAGTGTTTGTTGGAATGTTGGTCATGATATTGAACACGGACTGCATTCATCTCTCTTTTGCTCTAGACCTCTGCTCAGAAGCAAGTTCAGGAGCTGAGGGAGAGAAATCTCCCCAGGGACCTGCCTTCCCTTTTCATTCTTGCCTTATTCAGGACGGGACCTGCCTGCCAGACTTCTGCTTCTTGTGAATTATTTGTGTCCAGACCAGAGCCCACCCACTTCGATCATCAGCTTTCCCCCCCAAGAGTCTTGCAATTTAAATTCTCTTTGGGACACAAAGACTAGGCATGAGACATGTTGCCCAGAGAAGTGTGAAAAATGCATTCAGTTTTCAGTTTACGAAGAAATAACCCACCTCACTTTCAATCAATGAATCTTGATTGACTTCCTTATTCATTCATTTAGCAATCATTATTGAGCACCTACTATGTGTCAGTCCGTGAACTTGCGATAGGGTCCTCTCTTTAAGGAAAAAAAAAAAACACTTCAAGGCAACCTGGCTGTACGTGTACGTGACCACATCCCTCACGACCTGTAACATGAGACCACTTAATGAGACTATATGTTTGTATGTTACCATATACGGGAAACAAAAAACTAAAAAATGTATAAAAAAAACTATGCCATGTGCCTTTGGGCTCAGTTTTTTGGTATGTACCCAACGGATCAGTGCTGGCACAAATAAAGTTGCTTCCTGGAAAAAAAAAAAAAAAGCTTTGGTGTCACGATTCTGTGTGCGAGACTCCTGCTACACACTGACTTTCTGCTCACCATCTAATAAAGGAACAGACATGTAGAATTCTAATTTGGTGTGATGGGGCAGTGGTAGAGATATGTGCGGGGCTCATGGGGGTCCAGACAAGGACACCCTAATTCAACACCCAGTCAAGGCCAATCATTCAAGGACATTCTTTGTGTGGTCACACCCTTTCTTCCTGACCATTTGACTGCTCCTAGTCTGTACAGTGGCTTTCAAAATCATCATTTATTATATGAAAAAATCTCTTCTCTTATAGCCTGCGTTTTCAGAGTAAAGAGAATGAAACATTACTTAAACCATCTCCCTCATATGACATAGATGTCATGTGCTTTTCAAGAATACTTACACTCTGTGGGTAGACCACTGGTTAGATCCCAACAGAAAATGTCAGCTAACACACAAGCAGGTGAGAGAAATTCACCTTTCACATTACATCCCAAAGTGATACTCAAAGTGACTTGATAAAACTTCATTCTACTCCCTTTCTGAGCATCATTTTTGTAAATAACCTTACAGCGAGTTTTATCAGCTTCTTGGCAATTGTGTGACCTTTTTTTGTATCAAGGATGCAATTTTGAATATTGTCTCTATAGATTTGACCTTTTCTCTACATTTAGAAAGAAACCTCTAATGTGGATTTCCATTTTCAGAAATAAAATAATGCATTTATAGTTCTTAGTGCACAGCAATTTCAAAATTAAAGACTTCTCTTCCCTCATGCCCTTTCTTTGCTACCCAGATACAACTTGCCTATGAAACCCTGAGAAGCCTCCTGAATGTTACCTTGGATTATTTCCAAAAAGTCTCAGTTCACACCTCTCCCCACCTGGAAGGAAGGGAGGAAAAGTCTGCCCCTGATGCCTTCCAACCAAACTATTTCTGCCCTTTGCGTTTCAGGCTCATTGGTCTTTTTCAGGCATGGGAAGATCCCTGTGGGTTTAATGAACAATTGCACTTTGCAGAATTGAGCTCACACTATAAATAAGATCTGGATTTCAGTGGTGGGATGTATAGGCTGTGGGTGGCAGGCGGCAAAAGCATTGGCCTGGCCATGAGATTTGTCTAAAACCCTGAGTAAGTGAGTGAGTGGGTAAAAATAGTTGCAGATGAACCTGTCTGGCCCAGGAAACATTAATCAGTTTGCAGGGGCCTTGCTCCAGCAATGCTCCAGGGGGTGGGTGGGAACTGATTCCAAAGAGTCTTTTAGAATAGGAAGTAATCTGGTGCCAGGAGTTGGAATGGTATTTTGCAGCACTTGGCTTTCTTGTCTCTGGGCAGGCAAAGGAGACGTGAGGGGTTTACCTTCCATGGAGGCTATTGGCCCAACACAACGCCCAACACTAAAAACTCACTAGGATCAAAAGAGGCTGAATGTGACACTTTAAAGTCATAATATAAATGGTAGAAAATCTTGGGAGAAGAAAATGAAGCCATTTATCAAGTGGCAGCAGTTTATGGACAAGGCTCTGGAGCTGGGAGCAGACTCCAGGAGTCCAGACTCCAGGTCATTCTCTCCCGAACAGAGGAAACACGGGGATTTGTCCATCCCCCCAGGGAAGTCCCAATCAGGACATAGAAACAGGAGGTTCGGAGCAAGGCAATATATGGGGTCCATGCCTATTCTATGAGGTGCCCACAGCTTCCCGAATCACATTTTGGGCGGTTCTGGGAGTCGAAGAAGAGACAATAGTTCAGAACTGAGAGTGCACTTGCTGACTTGTCCTTAGTAGACGGGACAAAAGAGGAGAAGACTCTCAGATCCTGGGAGATAAGATCTTAGACAAACTCCCTCAGAGAAATGGGCTGAGACAGGCCACCAAGCTCTTTCTTGGTAGGACTTTCAGATAGCCACAGGCAGATGGCTATCCCAGATATCCCTCCTTCTTAAGCCATCCAGGACTTTTTCACTTTGAGCAATTCATTCCTTTGGAGTTAGGCATGGCAGAGTCAAACGGCCTTTGAAAAGAAAAAACTCCACTCAGGACAACTTTGCATGCATAATTGGGCAAGTAATCTCCTTGCAGAGGAAATGGAACCCAAGACAGCCTGAGTTTAAATAGCATGATGAGTGAGGGTTCTTAGTGAATGTAGAAATATCTGGAGCATAGTTGCCTGATTTATCATTGACACTCCACAGATGTTGATTGAATATGCATTGCAATTTGTCTAAGGAAGGGTTTTCTTTCTTCCTTTCTTTTTTTCTCATCTTCTATTCTTGGTCTACTCACATGAAATATTTAACTTGGATCCCTGGTCTAAAATTAAAAGCTCAGGTTAGAAATTTTCGGAAATGAATCACACACACTCAAGTAGTTCTTGCTTAGAAAAGTTGACCACAGAAAGATATGACCACTTGTGAACACAGTTCAAGGTCACAATTAATTATTTTTTGTTTGTTTGTTTCTCTGCCAGTCATAATGACCTTGTTCCTTGTTTCTATGGAAAACATTCTCCTGGTGTTTCCCACCAATTTCTGGCTTTGTATTCCTGCCTGTTTATTCATATTTCCGAACCCCAAATTCTAGGTGGCACCAAAGGGCTATCTTTGTCATTTCACGCTGCACATGACTTAATAACCTCATGACTTTTTCCTGAAATCAAGTGTTTCCAAGAAGTCTTGGACAGAGAGAAGTGGGCCAAAGGGAGGAGAGAATGAGGCAGTGGCTAGGGAGCCATGTCACACTCAATACATCATCTCTGTTTTCCTTGGTTGTAGGAGTAGGGTCACCGGGAGGGTCTGTTGCAAACCACACTGGACAGCTGGGATGGTTTATTTTTAGTGGTGAGAGAGAGGAAGAACTCCCAAAGATAGAACTCGTGCCCATGCTCTGCTCTGCAAGTTCAAACTTAGGGGCGACTGGCAAAAAGGGCTGGGGGCTCTGAGCCAGAGCAAACAAGGGTGCAAAGCCAACTCAGGTGGAGGGTTGGAAATGGCAGCTGGTCCCACCAAAATGCACTTGGAGTGAGTTCCATGGGATTCTGGATTTGGTTCTCACATCAATGGGATTTACAGCTGGGAGGACCCACTTCCTTTCTTAATTGTCTTTTTTCTCCCTTACTCCTGACCTCTTCTTCCCTCCAGTGGCTTTCATAATGTTTCCCATCCTTCTCACCACTAATAGCAACCTCTGGTCTCATAGTACAGGTGGAATGGGTAGGGGATTCGTGTTTGGAACCAGCCACACACGAGCAAAGTAGAGAGCCCTTATGGAGCATGACTTTAAAATCACAAAAAAGGCTGTGCATTCCCCAAACTTGGCCTTGTACCACTTGACATGCTGCCTGTAATCCCCCCATAAGAATGAAGCATTTCCACAGAAAGCCAGTGTAACTGTGCAGATCTGGGATCTGGAGATTAGTGCTTTATTGGGGAGCAGTGGTGAACCCAGACCTAGAGATGTGGTCTTGGTTAGTCAGAGGCTTACTGAGCTGTGTGCTATGTCGATCTGAAGCCCCTATTTGCATGTCTTGTGTGTGTCTCTCTGACCCTTGCTCTCAGAAGAGACCCTGACGAAGTCATTCACCCGGAGGGGACTCTGCAGCTCAGTAGATGTTCTGTGGCACATGAGCTGCTCTCACATGCAGGCTTTGGGGGACAATCAAAGGAGCAGAGAAAGATTTTTTTGTGCTATTGTCTGCAAGGATCCAGGAGGAGGGACTCTGACTTCTTTGTTTAGGTTTAAAGGTTGCCTCTTGTGAGGCATTAGGCAGGATGCACCTCTGGGAGGCAGACCTGCTAAGGCAGGACTCTGGTCAGTGGTCTTTTTTGTTTTCTTAATGTTATTTATTTTTGAGAGAGACAGAGACAGAGTGCGAGCAGGGGAGGGTCAGAGAGAAAGGAAGATACAGAATCTGAAGCAGGCTTCAGGCTTTGAGCTGTCAGCACAGATCTCGACATGGGGCTCGAACTCACGAACCCTGAGATCATGACCTGAGCTAAAGTCGGACGCTTAACCGACTGAGCTACCCAGGCGTCCCCTTTGGTTTTGTTTTTAAATAGGCTTTATTTTTAAGAGCAGTTTAAGGTTCACAGCATGATTGAGTAGAAAGCACAGAGATTTCCCATATACCTCCTTCCCCCTCCCACAGTCTCCACCCATTATCAAAATCTTGTACCAGAGACATGTCTTCAGATTACCTACATTGATGATAAATTGGCATGGATACATTATTGTCATCCAGAGTCCTTAGTTTTCATTAGGGTTCACTCTTGGTACTGTATATACCTTTTTAAAAAATGTTTATTTTTGAGAGACAGAGAGAAACAGAGCGAGACAGAGCGTGAACAGGGAAGGGGCAGAGAGAGAGGGAGACACAGAATTGGAAGCAGGCTCCTGGCTCTGAGCAGTCAGCACAGAGCCCGATGCAGGGCTCGAACCCTCAGACTGACTTGAGCCGAAGTCAGACACTTAACGGACTGAGCCACACAGGCACCCCGGTATTGTATATTCTATAAAATACAGCTACCATTATGGCATCGTTGAGTAGTTTCACTGACTTAAAAATCCTCTGTGTTATGCCTATTCATCCCTCTCTCCCCCATAATCCCCCTCTGTCTCCCACTGATCCTTTTATTGTCTCCATAGTTTTGCTCTTCCCAGAAAATCATATAGTTGGAATTATATAGTATGTAGCCTTTTCAGGTAGGCTTTTATCCCTTAATAATATGCATTTAAGTTTCCTCTGTGTCTTTTTATGGCTTGATAGCTCATTTCCTTTTAGCTCTGAATAATATTTCATTGTCTGGACGCACCCATTTGTCCATTTACTTACTGAAGAACATCCTCGTTGCTTCCAAGTTTGGGCAATTATGAATCAGGCTGTTATAAACATCGTGTGCAGGTTTTTGTGTGGACTTAATGTTTTCTTTACCTTCTTTGGGTAAATACCAAAGAGCACAATTGCTAGATCACAAGGAAAGAATATTTAGTGTTTTTAAGAAACTGCTAAACTGTCTTCTGAAGTGACTACCATTTTGCATTCACACCAGTAGTGAATAAGAGTTCTTGGGGTGTTTTGGTACACCTGAGTGGCTCAGTCGGTTAAGTACTGACTTCGGCTCAGGTCATAATCTCGCATTTCATGCGTTTGAGCCCTGCATCAGGCTCTGTGCTGACAGCTCAGAGCCTGGAGCCTGCTTCGGGTTCTGTATTTTCCTCTTCTCTCTTCCTCCCCTGTTAACCGTCTGTCTCTCAAAAAATGAATAAAAACATTTAAAAAAAAGGAGTTCTTGGGGCGCTTGAATGGCTCAGTAGATTAAGCATCAGACTCTTGACTTCATTTGGCTCAGGTCATATTTCACAGTTTGAGTCTGAGCCCCATATTGGGCTCCATGCTGACAGTGTAGAGCCTGCTTAGGATTCTTGATTCTCTCTCTTTAAGGCTCTCTCTGCTCCTTCCCCATTTGCTCACTCGCTCTCTCTCTCTCTCTCTCTCTCAAAATAAATAAACAATTAAAAAACATTCTTGTTGTTCCATAGCCTCAACAAGAGTTGGTGTTTTTGGATTTGGGCCCTTCTGATAGGTGTATCTCATTGTGGTTTTCATTTGCATTTCCCTGAAGACCAAGGATAGGAGCGTCTTTGCTTATTTGCCATCTGTGTATCTTTTCAGATGAAGTGGCTGTTAACCTCTAGCTCAATCTTAAATCAGGTTGCTTGTTTTCCTGTTGTTGAGTTTTACAAACTCTTTGTATATTTTGGGTAACAGCCTCTTATCAGATCTTCGTTGGCAAATATTGTCTTTGCATTCTTTCCACAGTGTCTTTACTATAACAGAAGTTATTAATTTTAATGAAATTCAGTTTATCAATTTTTTCTTTCATGGAGCGTGTCTTTGGGATCAAATCTAAAAAGTCATCACCAAACCCAAGCTCATCCAGATGTTCTCCTCTGCCATTTTCTAGGAGAATATTCTGCTCTTTGCATTTCATTTCTGTGGTCTACTTTGAGTTCATTTTTGTGAAGGGGTAAGGTCTGTGCCTGGATTTGATTTTTGCATATGAATGTTTCGTTGTTCCAGTGCTATTTGTTGAAAAGACCATCTTTGCTCCATTGTTTTTGTTTTTTTTTTAATTTTTTTAATGTTTATTTTTGAGAGAGAGACAGAGGTGAGTGGTGGAGGGGCAGGGAGGGGGAGACACAGAATCCGAAGCAGCTCCAAGGCTCTGCACTGTCAACACATAGCTTGATGTGGGGCTCAAACTCACAAACTGTGAGATCATGACCTGCTCCGAAGTGAGACACTCAACCAACTGAGCCATCCAGGCGCCCCCATCCATTGTATAGCAAAGTCTAGTCTCTTTGAGCAAGGTTAAATTATTCACTGAACATAAGAGCCACGTAATGTCTTAAAGGCATAGTTTTTCCTCATCTGTAAAAAAGAGAGTAAAAACTCCCACTGCTCATCATGGTCATGGTGAACATCATGGTCACTAGCAGGATACATTCAAAAAACCCTTGGCAGCTGTTATTTTTATATCTCTTTACAAATAAGGGGCTGGGGCTCAGCTCTTCAGTGACAGAATAGGCATCAAACTTAATTGTTACTTTTTAAACCTGTCTTCTGCTTCTGTCCTTCCTCCCCTTGGTGTCACTGTGTCCCTGGGTCCAGGCCCTTGCTGGCAGCATCATGCCCTGTGTGTTGTTTTGACAAAGGAAACAGGCTTAGTGCTTGGAACTGTATCTGTCTCTCTGTTTCTCTTTTCCCTTGTGTTTGCATATTTTAAATATTCTTCTAAATGAAATATTCTAAACAATTCATAAAGCAAAGAAGAAATCATAATGGCAATTAGAAGCGTTCTTTTTAATTGAACTAAAACAAAAACAAATCACATATCAACACTTGTGGTTATACTTGTAGTTAAAGAGGTACACTTAATGAAAGTTAATATTTTAAATGCTTATATTAGAAAAAGAGAAAGGCTAGGACTCATTTACTTAGCGTGCAACTTAAGAAGCTATAAAAAGAATGGCAAAATAAATCCTAAGAAGTAGAAAGAAGGAAACAAGATAAAAGTGGACATTCATTATCTAGGAAATACACAGTTGAGAGCATTAACAAAGCTAAAAGTTCGTTTTTAGAATATGTTAATAGTCAAACCTTGGCAAGATTAATCAATAAAAAAGATAAAAAACAAAATTAAATATGAGGAGAAAAGAGGCAAAACTAAGATACAGAAAAATTTTAAACTAAAGAAGCATTCTTAGGAGTAATTTTCTAAATAATAAGTTGGAAGGATACCTGGGTGGCTCATTTGGTGAAGAATCTGACTTCAGATGCGCTTGGGTGGCTCAGTTGGTTGAGCATCTGGCTTCGGCTCAAGTCATGATCTCACAGTTCATGGGTTCAAGCCCCACGTCTGGCTCTGTGCTGACAGCTAGCTCAGAGCCTGGAGCCTGTTTCAGATTCTGTATCTCCCTCTCTCTCTGACCCTCTCCTGCTCGCACTCTCTCTGTCTCTCAAAAATAAATAAAAAAACATTAAAAAAATTTTAAAAAAAGAATCTGACTTCAGCTCAGGTCATGATCTCACAGTTTGTGGGTTTGAGCCCCACATCAGGCTCTGCTCTGACAGCTCCAAGCTGCTCTGAGGCTCTGAGGCTCTGACAGCCTAGAGCCTGCTTCAGATTCTGTCTCCCTCTCTCTCTGCCCTCCCCCATTCTCTCTCTCTCTCTCTCAAAAATAAATAACCATTAAAAAAATAAATTGGAAACACATATGAAATAAATAAATTTATTAAAAAATACCACTTAATGAAACAGACTAGAGAGGAAATAGAAACTCTGGTATTCTATAACTAACTTTTGAAGAAATTGAACTTGAAGTTTAAATTTTTCCTTCCACAATATACTAGTCTCTGGTGGTTTTAAAGTCAAGTTTTATCAAACATTCAAGTAATAGATAATTCCTATGTATGCAAACTCTTTCAGATGATAGAAAAATAGAGAACACTTCCCAATTACTTTATGATGCTAGAGTAGTTTTGATACTAAAAGCCAGGCAAAGATAATTAGAGAAAGGAAAATGACTGACTAATCTCATCCATGAACTTATTTATAAAATTTTAAACAAAAACTTATTAAGTCAAATTCAGAACAATACCATCACGAGCAAGTTGGTTTTATTCCAGGAGTATAGGAAGGCTTAACATAGGAAAATCTCTTAACAAATTAAAGGATAAAGACCATGTGATCATCCCAATAGATCCCGGAAAGACAATTGATAAAACTATAAATCTATCCATTTTTTAAATTTATTTATTTTTGAGAGACAGGGAGACAGAGTATGAGCAGGGGAGTGGCAGAGAGAGAGGGAGACACAGAATCAGAAGCAGGCTCCAGGCTCCGAGTTGTTAGCTCAGCACAGAGCCCCACATGGGGCTCAAACCCATAAACCTGAGATCATGACCTAAGCCAAAGTCGGACGCTTAACCGACTGAGTCACCTAGGAGCCCCATATCTCTCCATTGTTAAAAGCTCTCGGCAAACTAAGGATAGAAGGAACTACCTTAACCTGATAAAAAGCATCTATAAAATGGCAAAACAAGGATTCCTGTTTCTCCCCTTCTGTTTAATACTATACTGGAAGTCTTAGGCAGTGAAGTAACTCAGGAAAAAGAAATAAAAAGTATAACACCTGGAATGGAAAAACAAACATTGTATTTCTATAGTGAAAAACTAAAAGGGTCTTCATACAACAGATTATTAGAAATAGTGAGAGTATTTGGAAAGGTTCCAAATATGAAGTCAAAATACCAAAAAGGTCAATTTTGAAAGCCAACACCAATTCTGAATAGATCTGACAAACTATGTGTAAAAGCATGGGGGAACGTACAGAACTTTATTGAAAGATATTAGCATATTAACCTAAATAAATGGAAAGCATGTTATATTTATAGATGAAAGGACTTCATGTCATGAAGACCAAAATAATCTCTGGATTCTTCTAGAGATTTGATGCAATTTTAATTCATGGAATTTGATAAGATGATTCTAAAATGTATATGCAAAAACAAAGGGCAAGAAATAGCCTATAGTCTCTTGAAAAAGAGAACAGTGGGGAGAGATGCCAGGCTAGGTATCAAGATTTAGTCCAGTGTGGTAGTTACAAAGACAGGGTGATGTTGGCTTGGGATGGACAGTCAACCAGAAGATAAGAACAGCGAACTGAGAAGCAGACCCTCGGCAACATGGAGTCCCGATCATGCTGCAGTGAGCACGGTAGAGCTGTGGGGAAAGTTGGAATTTTTAAGCATTCCTTGGCTTTTCCGTGCTGAAAATGTGAAATTGGATTTCTACATCCACACCATGCACAAAGATCAGTTTCAAGCTGAATAAAACGTCAAATGTGAATGGTACGACTTTTATAAACCATGTAGGAAAAACATTTTTATGATCTAGGGGTGGAGAAGAAGTTCTTAAATACAAATCACAGAAAGCACAAACACTAAATGAAAACATAGAGGAATTCATCTGTATTAAAACTAAGACCTTCTTTCTATTAAAAAGCACGATAGAGTGAGGAGCCTGGGCTAAGCGTTGGACTTCAGCTCAGGTCATGATCTCATGGTTTGTGAGTTGGAGCCCCACATTGGGCTCTGCTGTCAGCACAGAGCCAGTTTCAGATCCTCTCTGCTCTGCTCCTCCCTTGCTTGTGTTCTCTCTCTCTCTCTCTCTCTCCCTCTCTCTCTCTCTCAAATAAATAAACATTTAAAAAAATCTTTTAAAAAGCACTGTAGAGTGATAAAACAGCCAAAAGTTGGGATAAGATGCTGTAACTCATTTGTAACAAAGGATTAGTATCAAGAATATATACAGAATTTCTGCCATCGATAAGAATGTAACATGCAACTCAATAAGAAAACAGGCTGGGCAAGAAGCAATAACAGGTATATCACAGAAGAGAAAACGTATATGGCTCATCAACTAAAAGTAATATATCAAATATTGGGTCGATTAAAGTGTAAGGGTATGAAGATGACAGCGTTCAATAATAAACATAGTTCAGAGTTACTATATCAAGAATAAAAAACTATATTATTTGGATTTAAAGAATTTAGCACCATGAAAACGGCAAACAAACTTAAATGTTTTTGATCCTCAGGAATGGGACTGAGGGTTCAGTGAAGCAAATAAGCGCTCCTATATTCCTCTAAAAATATATGCATGTGTCACTTTAAAGTTAAAGAAAATATTGGAAGGCTTGCATGGCTCAGTCCATTAAGCATCCGACTTCAGCTCAGGTCATGGTCTCATGGTTTGTGGGTTCAAGCCCTCCGTCAGGCTCTGTGCTGACAGCTCAGAACCTGAAGCTTGCTTTATATTGTGTGTCTCCCTCTTCTTCTGCCCCTCTCCCACTCATGCTTTGTCTCTCTCAAAAATAACCATTAAAAAAGTTTTTAAATCAGAGAAAATATAGTAAATGCATTCCACTTTTAAAAGAAACAAAACGCTAAATCCATCAGAGCAAATGTAGCAAAAATAGGCAGCATCGACATACAAACATACCTACAAAACTTTACCAAAGGATATTTAAAAAGAGAAGTTAGTTAATAAAGCAAGGGCTCTCTCTCTATATATATAATATTCTGAAATGGGCAGACAATGTAAGGATTTGCTCCCAAACTAGCCTATAAATTTAACCTTTCTCTATTCCAAAAGCTTTTTCATTACTTCTCAATAAAATGATCTGGAAGTCTTTTAAAAGAACATCAGAAAAGAATAGCCAAAAAAAAAGAGTTAGAAAGATTTCATTTATCCTAAAAATTATGATAACACAAAAATTTAGTAATTTAGAGGCCCCTGGGTGCCTCAGTCAGTTAAGTGTCCGGCCTTGGCTAATGCCATGATCTCATGGTTCGTGAGTTCTAGCCCCACATCAGGCTCTGCACTAACAGTGAGAGGCCTGCTTGGGGTTCTCTCTCTCCCTGTCTCTCTCTGCTCCTCCTCCACTTGTTCTTTCAAAATAAATAAATACACTTTAAAAAATTAGTTATTTAAATGTTTTGCTCCTGGAAGAATGATAGTCAATGTAGCAAAATAAACTGATCAGATGAACTGATCAAAGAGCATTAAAAAGTGATATCCACAGTTACAGGTGAAAATACCTAGTTTTGGGACTTGGATTTATTTGAAAACAATGCTAAAGTCTTACATTGCACAATATGTTATTAAGTGTAAAGAAAGTTATGAAATAATTTGTGAAGTTTAATCCTGTCTTTGTAAGAATAACTAAAGTTAAATCTGTACACACACACAAATGCTAATGATAAAAACAAACAGTAACACTGGCTATCTCTGGTCATTGGCCATAGTTGGTTTTTATTTTCGCCTTTTTATCAGTACTTTCTATATTTTTTTGAGAATAAATTCTATTTTTAAAATTTTGGCTAGTTATTTTAGGAAGTATAAAGTAGACCTAAACATTTCTGTCATATTTATTGGAAGATTTTTATAAACAAACATTCCAAACCTCTAGAATTCCACCACCGGTATTTCATTTTCATTTGTATGACAAAGATATTACTCTTGAAACTGTGGTCCCAAATTTGTTTAACAGTTCTTTTAAAAATATTGGCACTGCATTATTTTAAACAGTTAACAATGAAAACAAATCGATGAATTTCCATACAAAACAATAACAGATTATGCTTCAGTTGTTGTATAGAAATTTGTTTATTCAAAACCATCCATTCTCAACCATTTCAGACCAACCAGCGTTACTACCTCTGGCTAAACACATGTTTTCTTTCCACCACTTCTTCTAAATTGCTCCATGATTTTACAGAGTCATTTTTTTTGAGCTGAAATTTTCCATGCTTGGTTCTCTACCAAAGGTGATTTCATTTGGGAAAGATTAAAAAAATGTATAGTCCAAAGTGTTCAGGCATTTTTGCAGTTATATAAGGATGAATAAAAACACTCTCTCTATTTGAAAACCAATTTAAAAGCCTTCTTCTTACCAGACAGTAACTCTGAGTGGTTTTCTGGAGGGAGGTTTAATATTTATATCCCATCTGTCCCCACATGCTGCTTTTGTCTTTAGAAAGAACGTGTTGTTGATTTCAGGGCTCTGCTTTCTTTGTTTCTTTCCTTTTTTCAGTTTTTAGAAAAGAGAGGATACAGTATGGTGGG